>QNTS01000057.1:306977-362128 GCA_003317085.1 Hucho hucho | reverse complement strand
GATTTTCGGGATTTTCTTTTCCTCATTTTGTCTGTCATAGTTGAAGTGTACCTATGATGAAAATTACAGGCCTCTCTCATCTTTTTAAGTGAGAGAACTTGCACAATTGGTGGCTGACTAAATACTTTTTTGCCCCACTGTATATTTTTGCCAACTTTACTTTTACTTCACTACATTCCTAAAGAAAATAATGTACTTTATACTCCATACATTTTCCCTGACACCCAAAAGTAGCCGTTACATTTTGACAGGAAAATGGTCCAATTCACACACTTAACAAGAGAACATCCCTGGTCATACCTACTGCCTCTGATCTGGCGGCCTCACCAAACACAAATGCTTTGTTTGCAAATTATGTCTGATTGTTGGTGCCCCTGGCTATTTGTTAATAGAAATATAAAAAGACAATTGTACCGTCTGCTTAATATGAGGAATTTGAAATGGTTTATACTTTTACTTTTGATACTTAAGTACATTTTAGCAATTCCATTTACTTTTAATACAAATACTTTTAGACTTACACTCAAGTAGTATTTTACTTGGTGACTTTCACTTTTACTTGAGTCATTTTCTATTGAGTCATTTTCTTTACCTTTACTCAAGTATGACAATTTTTTCCACCACTGATCCTACTGACCACTATCATGGATGGAGAAGCTAGGTCCCACATATGTGCTGTCAGGTATACTCCCTCTCCAGCCTCTAGGTCACCAGGCTGCTGATTATTACGCACACCTGTCACTACTGTTCCTAGGCCGTCATTGTAAATTAGAATTTGTTCTTGCCAAGTTAAATAAAGGTAAAATAAAAATATTGTCACGCACACCAGCGCTTCATGACACTCATCTGGACTCCATCACCTCCTTGATTACGTTCCCTATATTTGTCACTCCCCTTGGTTCTTTCCTCGGGTGTTATTGACTCTGTTCGATTCTGCTTTCAAAAGCTAAAAAATATACATGTAAGAAAGAACTTCGTAGCCATTGAATTATACTCTGCATTTTAGGGAAATAACCCATGCTCTATAATGCCCTTCAAGCCAATAACAAACAAGTATTCAACAATCCCATGGTATGAATTGATTTTAAAACCCAATAATGACTATGTACCGTATGTATATGATAATGATGACAATATCTCTCAGAGAGCAAGAATACATAAAAGAAAAAGGACAATTTCTTTGTTATTTATAGCAGCACAATTACAATGGTGTTAATAGTCCTCACATAGGGCACCTATTTTGTAGTGACATATCGTTACAACAGTAATAGTATATACAGATCATGGTTTCCTTAAAGTCTATTACAGAGGTGAGTTGTGTAAGGATATCTTATGTGGTTCCTGTAAATCCTCGGGGGGGCCTTTAATTTCATGTTTACAATAGGCTAGCTAATAAATCAGTTTTGATTATGTTAATTAACTTGCTTGTCAGTCATCACTCATCACTCAAGTTGTGTTTATAGTGTCATTATAGCTGTCACATCCTAGTCACCTGGCCAGAAGAGAGAGAAGGGTCAGATACTGAAACTGAAAACCATACATCACTCCTGTAGGTGAACAGTACAGTAACCCGAGGGCTCTCAGCCAGGTCATCTCTGTGACATCTGCAATCAACCCTGAATAATGAATCACCAAGGAGACATATAGAACGGTAAGGAGGAACAGTTGGATCATTTGTGTCAATAACCACCACTGACTTTAGGTAAAACTTTACTTGACACTAAATCCGCTAAAGCAGTAATTTGGACTTCTCGTGAATAAAAAAAAAAACTACTGCAATTTTGTAAATCATGCCCCCCTTGATTTTTCCTAAAGAAGTCTATATAATACACTGTCGTTAGAATCGTAATATCACAAACAGAACTGCAGTTGTAACCAGTTTTAGGAGGGCATTACATTTTTTTATGGTTTTCCCCTATTGCCTCTCCTCCCGACAGTAGGGCCTGCTCCCCTCCTACTCTCGACAGTTGGAGGTGTCGTGCCCAGTTGATAATCACCCCGATAATTGCCTCGAAACGGAACTTAAACTATACAACAACGGATGAAATAAATGAAGTAAAGTATGATGGGGAGAAACGGGGAGAATATGTCAGTTGATGAGCGATTGGTGTAATCACCAATTGTGAATGAATAACATTCTATTGTATTGATGTATTCTATTTGTAATCTCAAAATGGTATGTACTACCCTATATCAATCCACTCCAAGCAGTCTCTACTCTGGCCTACTTTGAGTATAGTGAGAGTGTGCATAATTTACAATGGCAAGAATACCAAGACAAATAGATGCACATGCTGCGTTAGCATTGCTACAAAATCTGAATGAAAATGACTCAGATAGTGGGGGAAAATGAAGAAATTAATCATGACATCTCTGAGGATTATTCTTCAGATTCTGAGCCTCAGCCTGAATCTAAACCTCAGAGGCCTAAATGCAAAAAAGCCAGAACGGTGCGCACTGAGCAGGTGCCCGCGACACCACCAAATGAAACTGTGAGACAGGGGAGAGAAAGGGATGGTACCGTTTAGATAGAACAAGCCGGTGACAATGTCATCACTGAGAAAGCAGGCCCTGTACATCTCAAGCAAAAAACAACATCAGCAACGCACTCATCAGCTTTCATTGTTTATGTGACATGGACATGCTCCAACTGCCATTACACACCATGGAAGCACTAGCTGACAATAATTTTTGCTGCTGTCATATCAACACTTATGTTCATTACAATGCCATTATTGCTTTTGTGCTGATTTTCACTATTATCAAGCACACTTGGCGATTATAATGGTGTTTAGGCTACTGATGTGTTCATCATTTGACCACGTGTCTTGCTGACCATGCGTCTTGGTTGTTGGGGCATTTTGGGGTATTTTTATTTATTTTGTCATTGTAAAAAGAAGCTGTTACCACATTCCAACAAATGATTTCTGTTTCATAGCTGTAACAAAGGCATTCCACAAATAAAATGTATTGCACACTTGAATTTTTTTGTTTTTACATATACTGTAGCCTACATAACCAAATGAAAAATGCTATTGTGTTATAAAAAAAAAAAAAAAAATATTCTAATGTTACCTAAGACCTCCATAAACACAACCAAATGAATATTTTTGCGAAAGCATATATGAAATAAATTAACTACGCTGTTAGAATATTGCAGTCAGAATGAAGGGGGGTCCCTTGAGTCCCAAAGGTTCTAGTGTTAAAGCCTGGCATGTATAAGGCTTGTTATAAGCACGTATGAGCCTTTATAATGTCATATACTATGTTATATCTCTTTATGTATCAACATCACAGTTAACTTAAAGCCTCTCACTTCCTGTCCACAGAAAAATCTTCTAATTTCCTGCTGAAATGGTGAGGGAGGAGGATAGACAATTTTGTTAGGATTGATGTCAGGCAGGGTTGTGCACAGACTTTTCCGGGGGCAGGTGCTTAAAATAAAATGTAATTGACTTTCATAATTCACATCTCGAAATTCATTAGCACAGACCTATTTCTTTCTGCAACAACACACTCACTCATCAAAAATTGCAAGCAAGCTAGTTACAGTACCTCCTAAAGAAAAGAGGAAAGAGGGTAGGCCAGAGGTGGCACCATAGGTCCCAAAAAATGATGGTCCCCGTAGTTTTTCCTGATCTGGTAACCTAACCAGGAAAAACTCCAGACCTTATAGGGTATGACATTGTTAGTCTGTTGTAAAAATCTTTAATTTATTTATTTCACCTTTATTTAACCAGGTAGGCAAGTTGAGAACAAGTTCTCATTTACAACTGCGACCTGGCCAAGATAAAGCAAAGCAGTTCGACACATACAACAACACAGAGTTACACATGGAGTAAAACAAACATACAGTCAATAATACAATAGAAAAAACCGAATCTATATACAGAGTGAAAATGAGGTAGGATAAGGAAGGTAAGGCGATAAATAGGCCATGGTGGCAAAGTAATTACAATATAGTATTTAAACACTGGAATGGTAGATGTGCAGTAGATGAATGTGCAATGTAGAAAAACTGGGGTGCAAAGGAACAAGATAAATAAATAAATACGGTAGGGGATGAGGTAGTTGGTTGGGCTATTTACAGATGGGCTATATACAGGTGTAGTGGTCTGTGAGCTGCTCTGACAGCTGGTGCTTAAAGCTGGTGAGGGAGATAAGTGTCTCCAGTTTCAGAGATTTTTGTAGTTCGTTCCAGTCATTGGCAGCAGAGAACTGGAAGGAGAGTCGGCCAAAGGAGGAATTGGCGAGCTGAGATAAGGCGGGACTTTACCTAGCAGGGACTTGTAGATGACCTGGAGCCAGTGGGTATGGCGACGAGTGTAAAGCGAGGGCCAGCCAACGAGAGCGTACAGGTCGCAGTGGTGGGTGGTATATGGGGCTTTGGTAACAAAATGGATGGCACTGTGATAGACTACATCCAATTTGTTGAGTAGAGTATTGGAGGCTATTTTGTAAATGACATCACCGAAGTCGAGGATCGGTAGGATGGCCAGTTTTTTCGAGGGTATGTTTGGCAGCATGAGTGAAGGATGCTTTGTTGCGAAATAGGAAGCCAATTCTAGATTTAATTTTAGATTGGAGATGTTTGATGTGAGTCTGGAAGGAGAGTTTACAGTCTAACCAGACACCTAGATATTTGTAGTTGTCCACATAATCTAAGACAGAACCGTCCAGAGTAGTGATGCTGGACGGGCGGACAGGTGCGGACAGCGATCAGTTGAAGAGCATGCATTTAGTTTTACTTGTGTTTAAGAGCAGTTGGAGGCCACGGAAGGAGAGTTGTATGGCATTGAAGCTCGTCTGGAGGGTAGTTAACACAGTGTCCAAAGAGGGGCCAGAAGTATACAGAATGGTGTCGTCTGCGTAGAGGTGGATCAGAGACTCACCTGCAATCAGGTCACATGGTTTTAAAAAACTCCTGGGAAAACTCCTGGAATTGGGGAGTATGAAAACCCTGTCAAACTGCAGCAACCTTGTACTTGTTCATATGAATTATATTTTAAAGAAGGACTAGGGTTTCCTATACACAGAAACAGAGAAAGCAACATGATTGGACAATAAAATTCACAGGGCTGAGCTTGCTTTATGCAGGTTTGCATCATGTAGTCCTGCCCTATTCAACTGTAGTCGGCGGGAAGTAGGGGTGCTAAGGTTGTTGCAGCACCTGCAGAAAAATCTAAAATTATATATATATATATACACTTATCTCCCTCACCAGCTTTAAGCACCAGCTGTCAGAGCAGTTCACAGACCCCTGCACCTGTTTATAGCCCATCTGTAAATAGCCCAACCAACTACCTCATCCCCTACCGCATCTATTTATTTATTTATTTATTTATTTATTTATTTATTTATTTATCTTGTTCCTTTGCACCCCAGTTTTTCTACATTGCACATTCACCTACTGCACATCTACCATTCCAGTGTTTAAATGCTATATTGTAATTACTTTGCCACCATGGCCTATTTATCGCCTTACCTTCCTTATCCTACCTCATTTGCACTCTTTGTATATAGATTTGTTTTTTTTCTACTGTATTATTGACTGTGTGTTTGTTTACTCCATGTGTAACTCTGTGTTGTATGTGTCGAACTGCTTTGCTTTATCTTGGCCAGGTCGCAGTTGTAAATAAGAACTTGTTCTCAACTTGCCTACCTGGTTAAATAAAGGAGAAATAAATAAAATAAAAAAATATATATATAGAGTTCCAGTCAAAAGTTTGGACACACCTACTCATTCAAGGGTTTTCTTTATGTGTACTATTTTCTACATTGTAGAATTATAGTGAAGACATCAACACTATGAAATAACACATATGGAATCATGTAGTTACCAAAAAAGTGTTAAACAAATCAATTGTTTTTATTTATAATTTAGATTCTTCAAAGTAGCCACCCTTTGCCTAAAAATAGCATATTTGGACTGATCAGACCAAAGGTCAGATTTCCACAGGTCTAATGTCCATTGCTCGTGTTTCTTGGCCCAAGCAAGTCTCTTCTTCTTATAAGTGTCTTTAAGTAGTGGTTTCTTTGCAGCAATTTGACCATGAAGGCCTGATTTACGTAGTCTCCTCTGAACAGTTGATGTTGAGATGTGTCTGTTACTGGAACTATATGAACCATTTATTTGGGCTGCAATTTCTGAGGCTGGTAACTCTAATGAACTTATCCTCTGCAGCATAGGAAACTCTGGTCTTCCTTTCCTGTGGCGGTCCTCATGAGAGACAGTGTTATCATAGAGCTTGATGGTTTTTGCGACTGCACTTGAAGAAACTTTCAAAGTTCTTGAAATGTTCCGTATTGACTGACCTTCATGTTCTAAAGTAATGATGGACTGTTGTTTTTCTTTAATTATTTGAGCTGTTCTTGGCATAATATGGACTTGGTCTTTTACCAAAAATTGCTGTCTTCTGTGTACCAACCCTACCTTGTCACAACACAACTGATTGGCTCCAATGCATTAAGAAGGAAATAAATTCCACAAATTAACTTTTATCAAGGCACACCTGTTAATTGAAATGCATTCCATGTGACTACCTCATGAAGCTGGTTGAGAGATTGCTAAGAGTGTGTAAAGCTGTCATCAAGGCAAAGTGGCTACTATGAAGAACCTAAAATATAAACACTTTTTGGTTGACTACATGATTCCATATGTGTTACTTAATAATTTTGATGTCTTCACTATTATTCTACAATGTAGAAAATAGTTAAACTAAAGAAAAACCCTTTAATTAATGAGTAGGTGTGTCCAAACTTTTGACTGGTACTGCATATATATATAATTATAATGTTTTGAAGTATTTTCACAAAACTAGTGCACTGGGCCTTTACTAGGATTAGCGAACTGATATAGATGTCTGTAGTGCAGGCCAAAACTATTCCTCAGCATCTCTGCAAAAAAGGTAGTTCTATATTAAGAACAGCATCTTGCCGGATTCAATATTTGGAATTGTAACTGTCCCTTTCTCTGCGATTGTCATTCTAATGGAATCCACATATAACAAATCCCTGTCCTTAAATTTGTATATATATTTTCTTTCTCAAATAACATGGAAAACAACCATTTTTGGGGGGCAGTATTAATTGTGTTACTGGTCATCTAGGTTTGTGCCTGTAGACTTTCCTTCACCATGAAGAAAAATAATGCAGAATACAGTAATTGAGTACATTGAGACATCAAATGGTTTGTGATGATATGATGTGATGTGATGATGTGGCTCAGTTGGTAGAGCATGGCGCTTGCAATGCTAGAGTTGTGGATTTGACTCCCACAGGGGACCAGTATGAAAATGTATACACTCACTACTGTAAGTTGCTCGGGATAAGAGCATCTACTGAAAAGGAATATACTATTTCAGTTTACACGTAGAAATAAGTTGTATTTCAAGAAACTGGAAAACATGTATTAAGCAAGTGTTGTCATATTCAACAAGTATTATCAGATTAACTGATTTGTAAAGATAGTTATCAGACTCAAGTTACAAATGCTGGTAAACACAAATATATTTAGTTTAAAAAAAAGACAAAAGTAGTGCACTGTAATAGAAGTCAGCACGTTCTTTTTCTGGGCCTTTACTAGAATTAGCCCACAACCAATGTTCAGAACTGAGCAAATGTGAGGTTTGCTGAGCACAAACTTGAACGTAGTGAAAATGTTTACTGTGAGCACTGAAGCTGAAACCGCTTTAAGTTTCAGTTTTAACAGTGGCCAAGTAGGCTACTGTGGCTATTTGATCATAATGTAGGCCTATCAGAGTGACCTACCATAAAAAAGACAATGCATCCCATAACATTTTAACATGGAAATAGCTGTTCTATCATTCAGCCATTCAGCCTACAGTAGCAGCCAAAAATGTGTGGTGTTCAATGTAGGCCTACATTCCATGAGAAAAAACATGCAGTGCTTGATATTAACCTGTTAATCCACTTGTCCTTCAGACAAGGACTGAACATGTTGTTGTGTTGTTTGATGCAAGAAACCGCTTTACAAAAAAAAAAATGCATTGTTATTCCCATACTATTATTACAGAGAATAAGACAAATTATGCTACCCTCTGCCTATTGGCTACAAGATGGCCACCATTGTTTCTGTACCCAAGAAAGCGAAGTTAACTGAACTAAATGACTATCGCCCCATAGCACTCACTTTTGTCATCATGAAGTGCTTTGAGAGACTAGTCAAGGATCATATCACCTTACCTGTCACCCTAGACCCACTTCAATTTGCTTACCGCCTCAATAGATCCACAGACGATGCAATTGCCATTGCAATGCACACTGCCCTATCCCATCTGGGCAAGAGGAATACCTATATAAGAATCCTGTAAATTGACTATAGCTCAGCATTCAACACAATAGTACCCTACAAGCTCATCATTACGCTCGCGGCCCTGGGTTTGAACCCTGCCCTGTGCAACTGTGTCCTGGACTTCCTCACGGGCCACCCCCAGGTGGTGACAACACCACTTCACTGATCCTCAGCACAGGGGTCCCACAAGGGTGCGTGCTCAACCCCCTCTTGTACTCCCTGTTCACCCATGACTGCATGGCCACCACACAGACACCACAGTAGTAGGCTTGATTACCAACAATGATGAGACAGCCTACAGGGAGGTGGTGAGGACTCTGGGAGTATGGTGCCAGGAAAATAACCTCTCACTCAACGTCAACAAAACAAAGGAGATGATCATGGAAACAGTCGAGGGAGCACCCCCCATCCACATTAATGGGACATCAGTGGAGAAGTTCCTTGGTGTACACATCACTGACAAACTGAAATGGTCCACCCACACAGTCAGTGTGGTGAAGAAGGCGCAACAGCTCCTCTTCAACCTCAGGAGGCTGAAGAACTCTGCTCGGCACCTTAAACCCTCACAAACTTTTACAGATGCACCATTGAGAGCATCCTGTTGGGCTGTATTACCGCCTGGTACGGCAACTGCACTGCCCACAACCGCAGGGCTCTCCAGAGGGTGGTGCGGTCTGCCCAACGCATCACCGGGGGCAAACTACCTGCCCTCCAGGACACCTACAGCACCCAATGTCACAGGAAGGCCAAAAAGATCACCAACCACCCGAGCCACTGCCTGTTCACCCCGCTATCATCCAGAATGCGAGGTCAGTTTCTATTATTTATTTTCTATTTCACCTTTATTTATCCAGGTAGGCTAGTTGAGAACAAGTTCTCATTTACAACTGCGACCTGGCCAAGATAAAGCGAAGCAGTGCGACACAAACAACAACACAGAGTTACACATGGAATAAACAAGCTTACAGTCAAAAACCCAATAGAAAAAAAGAAAGTCTATATACAGTTTGTGCAAATGGCGTGAGGAGGTAAGGCAATAAATAGGCCATAGTAGCAAGTAATTACAATTTAGATGTGTAGATGATGATGTGCAAGTAGAAATACTGGTGTGCAAAAGAGTCTCCAGCTTCAGCGATTGTTGCAATTCGTTCCAGTCATTGGCAGCAGAGAACTGGAAGGAAAGGCGGCCAAAGGAGGTGTTGGCTTTGGGGATGACCAGTGAGAAATACCTGCTGGAGCGCGTGCTACGGGTGGGTGTTATTATCGTGACCAGTGAGCTGATATAAGGCGGAGCTTTACCTAGCAAAGACTTATAGATGACCTGGAGCCAGTGGGTCTGGCGACGAATATGTAGCGAGGGCCAGTTGATTAGAGCATACAGGTCGCAGTGGTGGGTGGTATATGGGGCTTTGGTGACAAAACGGATGGCACTGTGATAGACTGCATCCAGTTTGCTGAGTAGAGTGATGGAGGCTATTTTGTAAATTACATCGCCGAAGTCAAGGATCGATAGGATAGTCCGTTTTACAAGGGTATGTTTGGCGGCGTGGGTGAAGGAGGCTTTGTTGCAAAATAGAATGCCGGTTCTAGATGTAATTTTGGATTGGAGAAGTTTAATATGAGTCTGGAAGGAGAGTTTACAGTCTAGCCAGACACCTAGGTATTTGTAGTTGTCCACATATTCTAAGTCAGAACCGTCCAGAGTAGTGATGCTAGTCGGGCGGGCGGGTGCGGGCAGCGAACGGTTGAAAATAATGCATTTAGGCCACGGAAGGAGTGTTGTATGGCATTGAAGTTTGTTTGGAGGTTTGTTAACACAGTGTCCAAAGAAGGGCCAGATGTATACAGAATGGTGTCGTCTGCGTAGAGGTGGATCAGGGAATCACCCGCAGCAAGAGCGACACCGTTGATATATACAGAGAAAAGAGTCGGCCAGCGAATTGAACCCTGTGGTACCCCCATAGAGACTGCCAGAGGTCCGGACAACAGGACACACTGAACTCTGTCTGAGAAGTAGTTGGTGAACCAGGCGAGGCAGTCATTTGAGAAACCAAGGCTGTTGAGTCTGCCGATAAGAATACTGTGATTGACAGAGTCGAAAGGCTTGGCCAGGTCGATGAAGACGGCTGCACAGTACAGTCTTTTATCAATGGCGGTTATGATATCGTTTAGTACCTTGAGCGTGGCTGGGATTCGAAATGGTCAGTGACCTTTTTATTTATCCAGGTTTTGCAGCTCTTTCAGAACATCTGCTATCTGATTTGGGTGAAGCAGAAGCTGGGGAGACTTGGGCAAGTAGCTGCGGGGGGTCCGGAGCTGTTGGCCGGGTACCTGGGGTAGCCAGGAGGAAAGCATGGCCAGCCGTAGAGAAATGCTTATTGAAATTCTCAATTATCGTGGATTTATCGGTGGTGACAGTGTTACCTAGCCTCAGTGCAGTGGGCAGCTGGGAGGAGGTGCTCTTGTTCTCCATAGACTTTACAGTGTCCCAAAACTTTTTGGAGTTAGAGCTACAGGATGCAAATTTCTGTTTGAAAAAGCTAGCCTTTGCTTTCCTGACTGACTGCGTGTATTGGTTCCTGACTTCCCTGAACAGTTGCATATCGCGGGGACTATTCGATGCTATTGCAGTATGCCACAGGATGTTTTTGTGCTGGTTGAGGTCAGGTCTGGAGTGAACCATATCTGTACTTAATTCCCCAAAAAATTGAAAGGGGCATGCTTATTTCAGATGGTGAGGAAATTACTTTTATAGAACAACCAGGCATTCTCGACTGACGGGATGAGGTCAATATCCTACCAGGATACCCGGGCAAGTTCAATTAGAAAGGCCTGCTCGCAGAAGTGTTTTAGGAGCGTTTGACAGTGATTAGGGGTGGTCGTTTGACTGCGGACCCATAGCGGATGCAGGCAATGAGGCAGTGATCGCTGAGATCCTGATTGAAAATAGCAGAGGTGTATTTGGAGGGCAAGTTGGTCAGGATAACATCTATGACGGTGCCCGTGTTTACAGATTTAGGGTTGTACCTGGTGGGTTCGTTGATAATTTGTGTGAGATTGAGGGCATCTAGCTTAGATTGTAGAACTGCCGGGGTGTTAAGCATATCCTAGTTTAGGTCACCTAACAGAACGAACTCTGAAGATAGATGAGGGGCAATCAATTCACACATGGTGTCCAAGGCACAGCTGGGAGCTGAGGGGGGTCTATAACAGGCGGCAACAGTGAGAGACTTATTTCTGGAGAGATACATTTTTTTAATTAGAAAAAATTAAACAATTTGGGCATAGACCTGGAAAGTATGACAGAACTTTGCAAGCTAGCTCTGCAGTAGATTGCAACTCCTCCCCCTTTGGCTGTTCTATTTTGATGGAAAATGTTGTAGTTGGGGATGGAAATCTCAGAATTTTTGGTGGCCTTCCTAAGCCAGGATTCAGAGGACATCAGGGTTGGCGGAGTGTGCTAAAGCAGTGAGTAAAACAAACTTAGGGAGGAGTCTTCTGATGTTAACATGCATGAAACCAAGGCTTTTTCGGTTACAGAAGTCAACAAATGAGAGTGCCTGGGGACACGCAGGGCCTGGGTTAACCTCCACATCACCAGAGGAACAGAGGAGGAGTAGGATGAGGGTACAGCTAAAGGCTATCAAAACTGGTTGTCTAGTGCGTTGGGGACAGAGAATAAAAGGAGCAGATTTCTGGGCGTGGTAGAATAGATTCAGGGCATAATGTACAGACAGATAAACAAAAAATAAGCCAAATGGAGTACTGTGATTAATGAACAGTCCAGCAGGCATCAGCTATGTAGCCAAGTGATCATAGGATCCAGTGAACAGCAATAGATGAAACAGGGAAGCCGCTGGGTAGTCGTTACTACCTAGCAAGCGGGAGACACAGTGGTTAAAGTTAGCAGGCCGGGGCTAGTAGAAGCGCCTGCTCCAACTTCTGGCAAAGGCTGGTTGGGGGCACAGCGGATGGAGTTATGTCGGCAGACCAGTCGTGGTGGAACGGCGGAGCTTCATGTCGACAAAAGGGTCCAGGACAGTTGGCGAGAGAGGTTTTGTGGTTGTAGTAATTTTGTTTGCCAGCCGGGAGATGCGCCTGGCTCACGGCTAACTGGTGCTAGCTTCGGGACAGCTAGCAGCTATGATCCGATGCAAAGGTCCAGAGCTTATGGCAAGGATCCGGTGGAGTAGTGGAATTCTAGCCGTGTTGGGGAATAGTCAGGGAGGTTGTGTAGCCGAGTGATCACTGAGTGGGCCCGGGAGGTGGGCCTGGCTCATAGCTAGCTTCGGGGCTGGGCCACTCGGTGGCAGCTAGCTAGCTGTGATGATCAGGAGTAGTGGTCCAGGGCTTACAACAGGAATCCGGCGTTGAAATGGAGGAAACAGTCCGATACTGGCATTCTGGCAAGTGTTATCCAGGCTGAAAGCGTCTGGAGTCTGTGCCGAAGGTAAAGGCCGCTAGCAGTGGCTAGCTGGGACCAAGAGACTGAAAAACAGTTGCTATCTCAAGGCCATCAGACTGTTAAATAGCCATCACTAGCACATTAGAGGCTGCTGCCTATGAACATAGACTTGAAATCACTGGCCACTTTAATAAATAGAACACTAGTCAATTAAATAATATTTATATATTTTGCATTACTCATCTCATATGTATATACTGTATTATAAACTGGGTGGTTTGAGCCCTGAAAGCTGATTGGCTGACAGCCATGGTATATCAGACCGTATGCCACGGGTATGACAAAACATTTATTTTTACTGCTCTTATTACGTTGGTAACCAGTTTAAAATAGCAATAAGGCATCTTGGGGGTTTGTGATATATGGCCAGTATACTACAGCTAAGGGCTGTGTCCAGGCACTTCGCGCTGCATCGTGCATGACAACAGCCCTTAGCCGTGGTATATTGGCCATATACCACACCCCCTCAGGCCTTATTGCTTAATTCTATTCTATTCTACTGTATCTTAGTCTATGCTGCTCTGACATTGCTCGTCCATATATTTATATATTCTTAATTCCATTCCTTTACTTAGATTTGTGTGTATTGGGTATATGTTGTAAAACTGTTAGATATTACTGCACTGTCGGAGCTAGAAACCCAAGCTTTTCGCTACACCCGCAATAACATCTGCTAAACACGTGTATGTGACCAATAAAGTTTGATTTGACTTTGCCCCTCTTTTTAAGGAAATATTTTATTAAACTAAATCCCAGCGGCCTTGGGGTAGGCTGATGTTGATGCTGATGTAAATCTGCTAGTTGGCTAGCTCAATATAGATTTTTTAAGCTTTATAATGAAGCATTGCATATGTAATCGCATTTGCGTAGTGGCATAGAGCAGTAGAGTAGAGGCACTTACAGAAGTTGCACACATGGGGACTACAGAATTTTTACTAGCCTAGAGTTTTTTTTTTTTTTTGGTCTTTTATAAAAGCATTTCATGCAATTCTACATCATTTTACTTGACTGGGGACTTGGCAGAATACTTTTTAATAGCTTACTGCACAAATTATCAAAATGGCAGGCTACTTTGAGAACTGAGAATCTGAGAGCTATAAAAACGATTTGTCTTGAATCCATCAATAGTCTATGCCTAGGTGTGTGGACACACATTATGCAACATGAGGAGGAAATGATTATCCTATAAAAGCTTTTTAGTTACACTGACTCACCCAATGATGCGCAGCTCACATATCAGCGATGGTCACAATGCTCTCCTGCCAAAAGCCTACCTCTCTCTTATTTTACTTTGTAAAACAATGTTCACTCAATAGGCCTATTTGGAAGTTTATAAAATCTTTTGGTAGCCGACAGCAGCCAGATTAGCATCTTCACTTTTCAGCAGGTGCAATTTGCTTTCCAACCTGTGTTTTCCTGCGATTGTATTTGACATATTGCGAAAGGCCTGTTTTGTCTGCATGCTGTTCACTGACAGATTTGCAGCGTGTTTCTGACTTGTTAATGGGCTACACACAATCCGCAGCTAGGCTATTTTTTTAAATAAGCTATTGATCCTCTGTGGCTTAATTAAAGGCCTACTCGTGGTGTAGTAGGTTATTCTGAATGATTTCATGTCAACAGACAGCTTTTTATTCATAAAATGTATGAGGGTTGCTGCAGCACCTCCAGCACACGCTGCTATGATTCTAGAAGGAAATAAATGATGAAGGGCTGCTGCTAGTAGGCTATCAGCCAAACTGACCGAATATTGATGATGATGTAAATCAAGTGTTATCAAATATTATGCTGCCGTGGCAGTACTGTTAATGTTTAAACTAGGTAGTTTGCTACACACACCTGACCAGTGACCACATTTCAAGCCATGCATGTGTAGATACCTGGCACGGCGCGCGCAATCTGCACACAGGGCAGACTGGGAAAAAAGGAACAACTGGGCACATGTGAGCTCCGTACAGGGCAGACCAATGGACGGGGTAGGGGTGGGGGTGACGAACTCAATGATATCACGATGACTTGGGGGCAGTTGGTTCAGAACAATAACGACAAAAACTGTATACCCCCCAAAAAAATTATACCACCACACAAAAGGGTACTTGGCGAGTGGTAGGGTAAAGGTATAACCCTATCTCCTACTGTTTCTCAGACATGAACTAGCCTTGCCTGGTGTCAGCACACAGCATTTCATCTTCTCAGAGCCATCTTGTCAACCAATCACCCTCAGCAGCCGTCAGAAACAGCCCTCTCCTCAGCTATAACTGCAATGTGTCAAAGCATAACCTCAACATCCTCTCCCCCTCAGTGCCATCACTGTATGCATCAATGTATGGCTGGGGGCAATATGTTTCAGGCACTCACTATGGTCAGGCTTGGGTGGAATGCTTATAAATCAGAAAGTAGTACACACACTTGAGGGCGCTATCCATAGTGTTCATATCAGTGGCGGTCAGTGCGGTTTGAGATGAGGGAGGACACGTTTTTTTCATGAGCATGGCCTTATTTCTATTACAGCATACTGTCATACATATTCCATTCACCCAGTTCAATGTAACAGCGATAGGTTTAGGCTGCTACATGATACTCAAATTGTCCCTATACCCGACATGAGGTTGCTACAACCTAGCTTATGAATTAAATTTTACAACGTAGGTGCGCACAGGTCGAGAGACACATTTGAGGTGACAGAAAGTGACACATGGACACACCTTGCACACTCTTGCCTGCATCTAGCTGATATAGGATGTAATCATTAGTCCAGTAGTTTCAAACGAGAGTTTCTATTGGACAAATTCAAGTATGTTTAACGCTGTTTGTTCCGTTTGCTTCCGTTTAAGATTTTCTTTTCAACATAATCAGTGGAATGAATACACCCCTGATCACATGTAAACACAGCCACGTTGGAGTTCGCTTGTGGACTTCAATGCACAACACATTAGCTGTATGTGACCAGGCGAAAAAACCTTTCCAAGCCAAACCCATATCATAACCTCTACACACAGCCTACATCACTGTCACCATATTAGCTAAAGTAAGGT
Source organism: Hucho hucho (assembly GCA_003317085.1). Lineage (NCBI taxonomy): Eukaryota > Metazoa > Chordata > Actinopteri > Salmoniformes > Salmonidae > Hucho > Hucho hucho. The sequence continues at coordinate 346,314 of QNTS01000057.1, read as the reverse complement.
CAAAGTCAGCATAGCTAATAGAACTAACACGTTAGTAAACCTCTACAATCATGCAGTAATATTACAGTGTACAGTCAGTAAGCAGTTACACTGGCAGGCCCCGTAAGCAGGTGTTTAAATTTGCCACCGCCTTCATATGTGTCTTAAAGTGTATTTATCATGTTTGTCATTGTTTGTCTCTCTACTCTTTTATTACTTACCGCATCCTGTTTTAGGTGACTAAATTACACAAGCACAAGTATATTGGTAAAGTTTGTTCTCTCTATCTTTTATCTTTCTATTGTTCTCTATCTCTATCACAAACACATGCACGCACAATCACGTTAATATGTCTCTAAATCCTTGCAGTTCAAATCTGCGTAAAAAGATTAAAGGCCGATCTAGCTGCATGACATGACACTGTAGTTAATTACAAAGTGATATGGATGCACAACCTATTAAGCAATTAGTTATTTGTGCTTTCTTCGCTCCTGATGCCTAGTCACTTTACTCCTGCATACATGTACATATCTACCTCAATTACCTCATGCACATTGATATGGTACTGGATCTCCCTGTTTCATTCTTGTGTATTTTACTCCTCTTGTGTTTTATTTTCTTATTTTTAACTCTGCATCTTTGGGAAAGAGCTCGTAAGTAAGCATTTCACGGTAGTCTGCACCTGTTGTATTTGGCGCATGTGACAAATAACATTTTATTTGATTTAGACTGATTTAGAGCACACAAAGGAGTATTAAAGATGAATCAGGAAAATGTGTTTTCAAGCGACAGACCGTGTGAGTAGTTACTTACCTCCACAAAAGGTTGGGACAGGAGAAAAATAATAACTTGTTGTTTTGCTACAATGTAGCAGTGTTTGTAATGAAAGTGCAGTTCAAACTATACGTCTTCAGACCGAGAAGGCTCTACTCCAAAACACTGTCGGTGGTCCTACATTGACTAATTTGTTTTGGTTCTAACAACAGCTCAGGCTTATGATATAACACACGTATCTCCCACAGGATCAGAAGAATCCATCCTTTCATTTTCTTATATGAGATCAAATGGAGGGTAGCTACTGGAGCCAAGTAAAGTTTACATAACAAGGTCCCTTCAATAGCAATAAAACTAATACATTAATAAATCAATCATTGACTTAAATTTGTTTTTCAAAATGGTTGGTTGATTGATTGATTTAGTTATTTGCATCCTTAGAGGGTTGTTATTCAACCACTCCCTTAACTTCTTAGGGAGCAGCTGCATAGGTGACGTTTTGGAGAGTCTGGCGTGCCCAAAGTAAAATGCCTGCCACTCAGGCCCAGAAAATTGGATATGCACATAGTACTATTGGATAGGAAACACTCTGAAGTTTCTAAGAGTGTTAAAATAATGTATGTGTGTATAACAGAACTGATATAGCAGGCAAAAACCAGAGGAAAATCCATCCGTATTTGCAGTTTTTTTTGTACTTGACCTTCTTCTCCAGGCTGCCTATTCATTTTTATTTTAACCAGGACTGAGACTGCAGTACCTATGGCTTCCACTAGATGTCAGCAGTCTATATACAAAGAATGAGAGTGATTGGAGTAAGCAAAACGGATAGGAAGAGAAAGTGGTCAAGGGAGCTCAGATGTCAACAAGATTTCTCGGGCAAGAGACTGGGTGCGTGCCCCACTTTATTTTACTCATATAACGTATAGGTGACCATCCGAGTGAAATATTATCGCTAATATTCATAAAAGGATAGCTAAGGATGCATTATAACTGGTCTTTGATTTGTTTAGGAAAAGTTTATAGGTATATTTGAACGCGTTCTCTTCACGTTTCAATGGGCAATTCGACATTGGATTTTATGAACATAACGCGCCAACCAAACGGAGATTTATGGATATAATAAATGACTTTTTCTAACAAAAGAACCATTGGATGTCTTCGTTGGACACTTGGGAAGCCCTCAGCAGAAGTTCTTCGAAAGGTAAGGGATTTGTTTTCGCTGTGATATGGGTTTTGTGTGAACCGCGCTGGTTTATGAATTCATGCTAATGCAGAAATATTAGAGGTGCTATCCTCAAACAATCAAATGTTGTGCTTTCACCATAAAGCCTTTTTGAATCCTGACAACGCTGTGATATTGCCAAGAAGCAGAGCTTTTGATGACTATGCAACACTTGTATATTGATGAATGTTTAATAATTCAACTTGAATTTGGCGCCTTACATTTCACCGGGTAGTGTCGGGAGTGGGTAGCGCCCCACTGCTCCCTAAGTAGTTAATATAAGTTGGATGAGAAGACAACTATGATGCAAACAAGGCGAATGCTAGTAATTGAGTGTTACAGACAATTACACTGACATTGGTACACTACTTTCCCTTGTGTTGAATGTGCATTGAAACTAGACCCGTTAGTATCGTACATGTGACTTAACATATCTGGATTACTGTCAAACTTGATTGACATTGTCAATAACCCCGGGGTTTAACACCCAATAATTGGCCTTATTGTGAGGAGCAGTGGCAGCTACTGTGGGTCTTTGTCTGAGGAATCTCTTCCACTTGACACAGAAAGAGAAGGATGGATGCATGGGGCCCTTTGGCTTGCCTGTTCTTTGACAGCTCTCACACTGCTGCTCATTTATCATGGCAAAGCCTCTTTTCCCTGACAGGACAGAGCTGGCATGGCATGTTGGAAGACTGATGTGTAGTGGTGGAGTAGTGAGGCAGGGGGGTACACACTGGGAACTGGAACTACAACAACAACAAGGTCTCAGGATGAAATCCCAGGTGGGACTCAACGACATGCAGTATCCCTATAAGCATACTTAACCTGAATTCTTAACCCACCTCAAACATCCAATTGTGATGGTTTATATAAGACATATGCTGAGGAAAAACATTGGCTTGCAAAATATCTCTGAGCAAGTAAGATTTAGGCTATCTATCTAACATTGATTCTGCACCGTTTCATGTTTCCTAATGCAATTCTCATTTGATCAATCAACTGACTATAATAAAGGACCATCAACTATAAACTCAGGAAAAAACTTTGCTGTGAATATGAAAAGCTTTTGTCCCAATTTTACTAAGTTGTTTGTTAGAAGATATTCATCTTCTAGTTGCAGCACCGCACGGTGGAAGTGTAGACAGAAGCACAATGATGGAAGAACATGTGCTGGTCTTCTCTAGCACAGAGAGACTAACAGACAACGAGTCCATACCCTGAACCGTTTCCCCTCGGTGGCTGAAAGGAGGATCAGAGTCTTCATTTCAGAGGATTTTTCACTTTAGCTCAGAGCTTACTCTACAGACAGCTCAGTACAGACGGGTGATGGAGCAACACAACTGGTCATTAGAGCTGCTACAGCTTAACAGCATGAAGGACTGACTCATTCTATCACCATCACTGCCATAGGACAACACCGGTGCTTTACCCAGACATACTGTATCACAGGGCTGTACAACTATATTCTTACGGGGGCCAGATTTGAAAAAGGTTATTTACAGGGGAGCCAGATATTTTCTACATGGGATTATTTTTCTTAAAACCAGTATAAAAAACAATGTACAGACACAATTATAATGTTATAAAGCACTTTTATTATAATTCAATGTTGCTAAAAGTTCATTTTAAGTGCTTTAAGATCAGCCTAATTCAGTGCATCAAATTGTTTAAATAATGGAACACATTTATACTTATAACACAGTTGACCTGCATCACATTAATTCATTTGATGATGACTGAATATATATATATATTTGCTCTGTGTAGGCAAATGGCGCGTATTGTTTGGGATAAAATAGAGGAGAAAATAACATTTATTTTGAAAATATGTCCGTTTTTCAAATCATGTAAATAACTGCTTTATCCCTCCCCTGTAGTCCCAAATTAAGTCCATTCAATTGATTGAAGATGTCACTAAAAATCATACAACTGATATTAACTCCTCACCAAACATTTTCGCTAGATAACAGTATCTGTTGGCTTTCCTGTGGCGGAAATTGTGGAGAAAAGCAACTATCTTCTCCTTAAGCTCACATACTGTAGGCTGCTCTCTTGAGAGCATTATTACCCTTGCTTAGCCACCAAACATCATTACGTAAAAGTAGATCATGATGCTCAGCAGATTACAAAACAAGCAATGTTGCAGGCTAGATGTTGATGGGATAAAGTTTACGTTAGCCGTAACTGAGTCCATGGTGTTTTTTATTCACGGCTGAGTTCATCTCAAAGCACACTGGTGTTTCAGGCAGTGTAGTGATCTCATCTGCGGTGAAAGAGCTGATAGGTGGGCAGACTGACCCTGTACCCCTGTTAACAGCTCTGATTGGCTGTAACGTTAGGTGATATTGATTGACAGCACTTAATGGGCGAGACTACAGGAAAACAGATTCTCCCATTGTAGAATGTTAAACGAGGATCCCTTTTTTGCACTAAACCTCAGATTTTTGTAGGGATTTATTTGATTAATGTTCAGAATTGATAAATGGGCTGGATCTGGACCGTGGGCTTTCAGTTGAATAGCCCCTGTTGTATCATATGAGCCATGAGCTAGAGGGGCTGATTACCTCAACAAGCCTGCTATTGGATGGATCAATAGTCTTCTCAAACAACCTTTCAGAGCTTATCACAGGGATGTGTAGACTATACAAGCTTGGAATGGGTTTATTGGTGAGCACCAAGATGAGAGGTTGGTTGACAAGTCATATCACAGAGACCCTAGTGATTCTATATGTCATTCTATGAGTCATATGGTGTGAGGCTGTGTGGGGTGCTCTAAATAACTCCTTAAATCAGAAAGAAGAAAAGGGATATAGAGCCCTATGGAAGTTTGTATCCAAACAGTCAACTACTTGCTAGCCTGGTCAAGCAGAGTGACCACTGCATTCACGTTTAGTTTCAAGTGAAACAGAATGCAAGCTATCATAAGATCAGTTTGATTTCATGAGGCTACTTAACAACATGTATCTTCAGAATGCCTTTCTATGAAGGGCTCCCCTGTAGCCTGGAGGTTTGCTTCTCTGAAGTGTATTGGAGTGTAGCTACTACAGGTCACTGTGTAACTGAAGTGCTGAGCAGAGTATGCTTCTCAGCCTGATTGGGTTCAGCTCAGGTCCCACTGCGTCCCTGCTAGGACTGAATGAGCTGTGCTTTCAACTCTGGAGATTAAGTTCTAGAAGGTAGACCCAGGGGTTGGATTTTGTGCTTGGCTTTATCAAAACCCTGCCAACACCAGCAACTCAGAGGAGCTACAGAGGCCCTTGTTCGTTCACTGCCCCCTTCCCTTATTAAGCCGCACAAGTGGAGTAAAATGTTTCATCCTCTCTCTGTAGTCTCCCACAGAGAGCCTGCTACTGATAAAGCATTGAGGAGCAACACTGGATAATATGAAGATCTAAGTAGATCATCAAAACGAGTGGATGTTTGGATATTCTTTTTTGTACGTCTAAGCAATGCATTGAATGCTACGCTTATTTAGTCTCAGATTCCAACCATTTCTAACTGATCATGTTGATCAAAGAGAGGCTCTAACAAAATAATGTAATTCAGCCTAATTGAAGAAAACTAGCTGTTGTTCATTATCGTATGAAACTATGGCATGAAGGCGGTAGAGAACTTTCACCGGGCCATTATTAATAGCTTTTTCTACGTTTTGAAGTCGCCAGATTTTTTGGGGCAGAGAGTAAGCACTTTAGGAATGAATTAGAAAGAACTGCAGGTGTGCATTATGCAAATATCTTTTCCTTTTTGAGTTGGAGCCCTTCCTACCATCTTGCTCATTTTCAAAGGAAACCCAAAAGGTGTCATTACATAGAACATAATGGACCTCTCTGCCCGTTTCAAAGCAGAAAGCCTGACTTCTGAAATTGGGTACCTGTCAAAGAGAATTTCAAAGGTCATGTTTAGATGTTCTGCAGAATACAGAGCTTCTTGACACTTAAATTATGAAACTTTTTTTCAAAGCTGAAGGAGCTGTGCTTTTCCAACTTTCACAGTAGAAGATCAGTGATAACAAACATGATTATGAGTGCTGATTAGGATATATGGAGTGTGGTTGCTTACCCTCATTCTGCAATTCCTGCATATATACTGTATTACTTGTAGATTTTAAAATGACACTCTCCTGAGCTAGCTGATTTAGAAAGTATGTTTCTAGGCCCCATTTTGTGTTTGGTGTTGATTATGACTATGTCCCAGCGGTACGGTATCTAAAATGAAATCAATCTTTCCTGCCACAGAGATTTACAAATTATTTTGTATCATTAAATGCAGCCTCTCCAATGATGAAAGCCCAGGCAGAGAAGGCATTGGGAAGCTAATATTTGACAATTTTTGTTCTGTCACCGAACAAAATTCAACATTGCAGACCATTTCACTTTCCGAAAGGGGGGAAATTAAGAATTCGACAGTTCATTTAAACGCTTTCCATTTACCCTGTTGGAAATGTGCGGTGAATCATAATGACAGCCTTTCCTCAGCTGCTGAAAGGCGGCGAGATGCACAGATAGCGTTTAGTATTCCTTCCTCAAACAGAAATTGAATGAAATGGATAACTGTCCTACAGGCGAAAATATTAAATATTCCATTGGCTTGATGGCAGACGCCATTCTCTGGCCAGAGACACTGGAGACCAGAGACACATTTAACAGATTTTACAATAGAAATATTGTTTACAAATAGCACACTAGATGCTACTGATAAATACAGTGCCTTCGGAAAGTATTCAGACCCCTTGACTTTTTCAAAATGTTACTTTACAGCATTATTCTAAAATGGATTACATTTTTTTAAATCCTCAGAAATCAACACACAATTTCTCATAATAACAAAGCAAAAACCGTTTTTTTTACATTTTTGCAAATGTATTAAAACTTAAAAAAAGAAATACCTTTTAAACATACAGTTGGAAGTCGGAAGTTTACATTAAACTCAGTTTTTCACAATTCCTGACATTTAATTCTAGTAAAAATTCCTGTCTTAGATCAGTTAGGATCACCACTTCATTTAGAGAATGTGAAATATCAGAATAATAGTAGAGAAAATGATTTATTTCAGCTTTTATTTCTTTCATCACATTCCCAGTGGGTCAGAAGTTTACATACACTCAATTAGTACTTGGTAGCATTGCCTTTAAATTGTTTAACTTGGGTCAAACGTTTTGGGTAGCCTTCCACAAGCTTCCCACAATAAGTTGGGTGAATTTTGGCACATTCCTCCTGACAGAGCTGGTGTAACAGTCGGGTTTGTAGGCCTCCTTGGTTGCACATGCTTTTTCAGTTCTTCCCACAAATGTTCTATAGGTTTGAGGTCAGGGCTTTGTGATGGCTACTCCAATACCTTGACTATGTTGTCCTTAAGCCATTTTGCCACAACTTTGAAAGTATGCTTAGGGTAATTGTCCATTTGGAAGACCCATTTGTGACCAAGCTTTAACTTCCTGACTAACGTCTTGAGATGTTGCTTCAATATATCCACATAATTTTCCTTCGTCATGATGCCATCTATTTTGTGAAGTGCACCAGTCCCTCCTGCAGCAAATCACCCCCACAACATGATGCTGCCACCCCCGTGCTTCACGGTTGGGATGGTGTTCTTCAGCTTGCAAGCCTCCCCCTTTTCCCTCCAAACATAATGATGGTCATTATGGCCAAACAGTTCTATTTTGTTTAATCAGACCAGAGGACATTTCTCCAAAAGGTACGACCTTTGTCCCCATGTGCAGTTGCAAATCATAGTCTGGCTTTTTTATGGCGGTTTTGGAGCAGTGTCTTCTTCCTTGCTGAGCGGCCTTTCAGGTTATGTCGATATAGGACTCGTTTTACTGTGGATATAGATACTTTTGTACCTGTTTCCTCCAGCATCTTCACAAGGTCCTTTGCTGTTGTTCTGGGATTGATTTGCACTTTTCACACCAAAGTACGTTAATCTCTAGGAGACAGAACACGTCTCTTTCCTGAGCGGTATGATGGCTGCGTGGTCCCATGGTGTTTATACTTGTGTACTACTGTTTGTACAGATGAACGTGGAACCTTCAGGCATAAATTGCTCCCAAGGATGAACCAGACTTGTGGAGGTCTACATTTTCTTTCTGAGGTCTTGGCTGATTTCTTTTGATTTTCCCATGATGTCAAGCAAAGAGGCACTGAGTTTGAAGGTAGGCCTTGAAATACAACCCCAAGTACACGTCCAATAGATTCAAATGATGTCAATTAGCCTACCAGAAGCATCTAAAGTCATGACATAATTTTCTGGAATTTTCCCAGCTGTTTAAAGGCACAGTCAACTTAGTGTATGTAAACTTCTGACCCACTGGAATTGTGATACATTGAATTATAATTGAAATAATCTGTCTGTAAACAAATGTTGGAAGAATTACTTGTGTCATGCACAAAGTAGATGTCCTAATTGACTTGCCAAAACTATAGTTTGTTAACAAGACATTTGTGGAGTGGTTGAAAAACAAGTTTTAATGACTCCAACCTAAGTGTATGAAAACTGTAAGTATTCAGACCCTTTGCTATGAGCTCAGGTGCATTCTGTTTCCATTGACCATCCTTTATTGGAGTCCATGTGGGGTAAATTCAATTGATTGGACATGATTTGGAAAGGCACACACCTGTCTACAAAAGGTCCCACAGTTGACAGTGCATGTCAGAGCCAAAACCAAGGCATGAGGTCAAAGGAATTTTCTGTAGAGCTCTGAGACAGTATTGTGTCGTGATTTCAGCTTGTATTCTACCATCAGTTGGTAAGAGAAGTCAGGGTCCTCTGGGTTCTTTCAGCAATGCAGCTCACTGTTGAAATGTTGATCCAGCACAAGGGCTTACCAAGCGTTACACTCTGCCTAGAGAGAAACAGAAAGAGACAGGGAAAGGGAGAGATAAATATAATAAATCAACCCCATAACCTTTGTAATTCAGAACGGGGAAACAGAAGAAACACTTGCAATAAAGACTTACGGCACAATCAAAATCATGCGTTACAAAACAAAGCTGGGGAGTTACGAGAGGAGTCGTTCAATGTAAACCCTCAATCTCCCCCATCCAAAACCTGACAAGCAGAGACGCCCCCTGTGGAGCTGTGTGTGAGATTTCCAATGTTATTGACAAACATACTCAGATAATCCACATCTACGCCAGCTAATGAATAAAACATACACTCCCTCCTCAACCACACCGAGTACAGATATGTACTGAGAGCTATACAAAAACACTATTTCATGCACTCAAAATGATTTAGTTTAGTACCCAATTAAATCAAAACATGATTTCGACTAAATCTTTTTTCTTATGTAATGTTTAACCTTTTAATGCAAATTTGAGTTGAACCTTATTGTGCTATTCTGAGTACATGCAAATACTGTATGCATAAGTACATGAATACATTGGAAATTTAAACAGTGATATTTCCAAGACTAGATTTGAATCCTAATGTTAATTAATGGAGGGCATGAAATATTTCCCTATAAATGTCAATGTACGATATTAGATGTAAACAAAGTATCAGTGAGTGTTAAAATATGGAATTCTGATTGATGACTAGTGGTGACAGACTGTCGTCTGTGTTCTGAGTTTCTCTCAAGGCAGAGGCAAAGTCAGGCAGTTCTCCTGTGACTGAGAGACCTGATAGATAAGAGGAGTGTCTGTGCTGCGAGGCACTTCTATTCATACGAATCAAAATGAAATAAAAAATGATATCCTGTTTGCTGGGCTAGGCAGGTAGCAGCAGCACAAACAAACAGCCTGAGAGCGCAAACAAAGCCTCCTCCAGGCTCCAGACCATTATTGCTCGACTCTACCCATGTCTGGCAAAGGAGAGATACTTGGCTGGATAGGGTAGATACCTGGCTAGCAACATAATCACATCCACTGTCACGTGTGCTCCCTCTCCGGCCTCTAGGTCACCAGGCTGCTCGTTATGGCGCACACCTGTCACCATCGTTACACGCACCTGCGTGTCGTCAGACTCACCTGGACTCCATCACTTCCCAGATTACCTTCCCTATACTGTATATGTCACTCCCTTTGGTTCCTTCCCCAGGCGTCATTGTTTCTGTTTCAGTTTCATGTCTGTGCATTGTTCGTGTTTCTTGTTTTGTTTTATGTTTTGTTAATTGATTAAATCACTCACTCCCTGAACTTGCTTCCCGACTCTCAGCGCACATTGTTACATCCACACCCTATCACATTTATTACATGATATACAGTGGGGTGCAAATTGATTGGATCCCTTGATAAAGATGAGCAAAAAAATACAGTATGAAACAAATGCTGAGCTATATTATATGCACACAAAAAAATGTTTTATTTTATACTAATGCAATTGCTCAGAGAAAGAGATTTTCTATAACAAGTAATACATTTTTTTACCAGGACATTTTAGCTAGAAACCTGGTTGCCTCTACCAGGAGGCTGAAACTTGGACGCAAGTGGATTTTCCAGGAAAACAGTAACCCCAAAAACACATCAAAATAACAAATCAATTGTTATTTGAACACAAAATCAACATTTTGCAATGGCCCATCTCTAGACTTCAACCCCATCAGAGCTGGACGAGGACCAGAAATTGTCCCTGGCATTTCTATCAACATTCAATTTTTTGTGAAAACCTATTTTGAATTGAAAAGGGCGGTCCATAAGTTCAGACGCAGGATATCAAAGATCTGTAATTCTGTATGGTCTAAGATCCCTCCCAATGTGTTATTAAATCTCATAAAACATTTAGGAAAAAGGTTCAGAGTCGTTATCCCGCAAGGGGAGGGTGCTGGAGTATTGAAAACAGGGGATACAATACTTCTACACCACTACCTTTGAGATTTTTTTAAATTACTTGTTAAACATCTCTTTCTCTGAGCAGTTGTATTAGTATAAAATAATTTTTTCAGCATACAATATAGCTCTGAATTTGTATTTAAATTACACAGTATTTTTTACTGATCTTTATCAAGGGATTAAATACTTATGGACTGTATTTATGCTGCAGGGAATATGTTTAATACACCGCTCCATTTCCACTGTAAGTTACTGTTTTGTCAGTATTTACAGTGTGAGCTGAGAATGGGGGTCGGAATCCTGTAAAGATCACAGTTTACAGAATAATGTCTGCATTCCAAATGGCACCCTAGTCCCTATATAGTGCACTACTTTTGACCAGGGCCCATAGGCCCATAGCCAATGTGTCCTGTCCCTATTCTATTCCTGACTGGGTTCAATCCCCCCAAAAATCTGTTTTAATAGCATTTTTATTTTAGATGCAATAGTTATCTAAATTACTTGAATGTTTTAATTAAGTATGACTCTTAACTTAAAAAGTGTTAATGTTTAAACAGCTCTTGATATCTAAAGGGTGTCCTCAACCACTCACTCCTGCTTCAGTGTGTCACCCCCTTGGCCTCTGCTATCCCTCTATGCTTGTTGAAGTACACATCATCGTGGACGAGAGCTGGAAGCTTTCATAAATGTGATTGCTCATACTGAATCACATTTCTATTTGAATAGGGAACTGACAATACTAATACATGCATTACCAGTTTGATATTGCCTGTGCAGACCTCCACAATTCATGTTTATTTTACACACTCAAACCCCTTTTGGGTTAGGGCAGTTTAGTCCTACTCGACTGCGGGAGAATGGCACCTGTCAGCACAAAATAGATAATATGCATGTGTCAGACAAAACCAGGGGAGGAAAATGAGTGGATGGATCTTAAATAATTAAAAGAGGGGAAGACAATGGTAAGTGCTGCTTACTGATATAGCATACATGAATAAGTAATGCATTTGGACCTGAATTAATTAGTGTCCTTGCTGGCCTGCCTGGTCGGTCGACTGTGGATGCACTTTTGATTAATTAACAAAAACAATGTTTACTTTTTGCTTTGTTTTTAGGGCAATGCTTTATACATTATTTAGATGAGCGTTTTGATATTTAAGGAACTAGACTGACTGACTTGTATAAAAAGTAGAATTATATCCACATTTCAGCAAACTTAACGTGTAAATATTTGTATGAACATAACAAGATTCAACAACTGAGACATAAACTGAACAAGTTCCACAGACATGTGACTAACAGAAATTGAATAATGTGTCCCTGAACAAAGGGGGGGTCAAAATCAAAAGTAACAGTTAGTATCTGGTGTGGCCACCAGCTGCATTAAGTACTGCAGTGCATCTCCTCCTCATGGACTGCATCAGATTTTCCAGTTCTTGCTGTGAGATGTGTCCCCACTCTTCCACCAAGGCACCTGCAAGTTCCCAGACATTTCTGGGGGGAATGGCCCTAGCCCTCACCCTCCAATCCAACAGTCCCAGACGTGCTCAATGGGATTGAGATCCGGGCTCTTCGTTGGCCATGGCAGAACACTGACATTCCTGTCTTGCAGGAAATCACACACAGAACGAGCAGATTGGTGGAGAGTCATGTCAGGATGAGCCTGCAGGAAGGGTACCACATGAGGGAGGAGGATGTCTTCCCTGTAACGCACAGCGTTGAGATTGCCTGCAATGACCACAAGCTCAGTCCAATGATGCTGTGACACACAGCCGCAGACCATGACGGACCATCCACTTCCAAATCGATCCCGCTCCAGAGTACAGGCCTTGGTGTAACGCTCATTCCTTCGACGATAAACGTGAATCCAACCATCACCCCTGGTGAGACAAAACCGTGACTCATCAGTGAAGAGCACTTTTTGCCAGTCCTGTCTGGTCCAGCGACGGTGGGTTTGTGCCCATAGGCGACGTTGTTGCTGATGATGTCTGGTGAGGACCTGCCTTACAACAGGCCTACAAGCCCTCAGTCCAGCCTCTCTCAGCCTATTGCGGACAGTCTGAGCACTGATGGAGGGATTGTGCATTCCTGGTGTAACTCGGGCAGTTGTTGTTGCCATCCTGTACCTGTCCCGCAGGTGTGATGTTCGGATGTACCGATCCTGTGCAGGTGTTGTTACACATGGTCTGCCACTGCGAGGACGATCAGCTGTCCGTCCTGTCTCCCTGTAGCTCTGTCTTAGGCGTCTCACAGTACGGACATTGCAATTTATTGCCCTGGCCACATCTGCAGTCCTCATGCCTCCTAAGGTACGTTCACACAGATGAGCGGGGACCGTGGGTATCTTTCTTTTGGTGTTTTTCAGAGTCAGCAGAAAGGCCTCTTTAGTGTCCTAAGTTTTCATAACTGTGACCTTAATTGCCTACCGTCTGTAAGCTGTTAGTGTCTTAACGACCAATCCACAGGTGCATGTTCATTAGTTGTTTATGGTTTGTTGAAAAAGCATGGGAAACAGTGTTTAAACCCTTTACAATGGATTTTTACGAATGATCTTTGAAAGACAGGGTCCTGAAAAAGGGACGTTTCTTTTTTTGCTGAGTTTATATAGGATCTTAATTTGATCACTCTTTTGTTTCTGAGAATTTTCCTGCATTGCAGAAAATGCATCTGAGCTTCATGGTTTACATAAATTCCCTGAAACACACTAACACAGGGTTATATTGCCTAACCACCAATCAAGCAGCTTTATGGACTAAACTTTGGTTGCTGAAAGATTATTTTACTATGACAATTTATTTCAAATTAAGATCCTATGTTGACAAAGGAGTAGTTTCCCTTGGTGTATACTGATGGTCCGGGAACTACACTACTGGTCAGTAAAACTATTGTCTCATCATGCAAATCTGTAACCATGGAGAGCGTTGTTAATAAGGGTTCTAATAGTTCTCAAGCTATTATATCACAATGAAATTCTCCCAGCTAGCTACAAATGTTTTATTCTACAATCAATTAGAATGCTGAGCATAATACACAAGGCCTTATTCGACTGACCTTCCCTTTGCTTTATTTATTTTTATTTTTTTCTAATAGCAATTCAATTTCAATAGGAATACAAAAAAAATAGAACCCCTTGACTCATTGAATAGTCAGCGACGTTGCTCCCCTTTTGTGATGCTGAATAGCATGAGCGCAAAAGCACATATCAAAAGAGATTGGTGACACCAATCCCACTGCTTAAATAGCTATAATTACAGCCTGCACTCCCTTTACATTGCAAATCAAAGCTTCTCCATTTCCTCCTTCCTGTCTCCCCAATCCATTTAAATGATCAGTTATTTGTCACCCATCTTGATGGATTGCAGTGTCCAGCATCCTTACCATTGGCCAATATGTCTGACCTATCCTAACTATGATATATTTAACCACTAGTGCTCTAGCTCAACTGCCAGGCAACCCCATCACTCTTACTGGTGTAAATTAGGCCAATGGCTTGAACAGTGACCAGCCAGAGAAACTGGGCAAATAGCTATCCAATAGACCTCAGCCTTTTGTCACAGAACAAGCCTGTTAATGTCACCTGCTGAGGCCTTTTCACACTTTACTACACTATCACATTCATCAAATCTATCTCTGTGGCAGTCTATTGTCAATAATATCCTACACTCTTAGAAAAAAGTTTTCCAAAACGGTTCTTCGGCTATCCCCCATAGCAGAACCCTTTTTAGTTCCAGGTAGAATCCTTTTGGCTTTCATGTAGAGTTCTCTGTGTAAAGGGTTGTACATGGAACTCAAAAGGGTTCTATCTGAAACCAAAAAGGTTCTACACACTTCAAAGGGTTCTCCTATGGGGACAGCCGAAGAACCCTTTTAGGTCCTAGATAACACCTTTTTTTCTAAGAGTGTATCTGGACAACCCACAGCTTAATGTGGGAGTTTATGTGGTTTAAGTTTGTAATGCTTCCAAATAAGGCTATTGTCCAGGCACTAACCCTTTCCAGGAGTCACTAAGGGTGGCAGGTAGCCTGGCGGTTAGAGTGTTGAGCCAGTAACTGAAAGGTCGCTGGTTCGAATACAATAACTTACAAGGAGAAAATCTGTCAATGTGCCCTTGAGCAAAGCACTTAAAACGAATTTACTCCAGAGCTGCCGTACCACTATGGCTGACCCTGTAAAACAACACATTTCACTGCACCTATCCGGTGTATGTGACAATTAAACATATTTGTTTAAATATAAATATAGAGAGAAAGATATAGAAGCCTTGGTCTAATGTAAGACCCTTTTCAGGGTAGGTAGCTATATAGCTCCTGTCTGCTGACATATACTGCCATTAAATGGAGCTTTGCATTCGGCCAAGGCTTCCCTATATCTCTCTATCTGTTCTTTATATTGTACTGTCACCCATTGATTTCCTCGCATTTGGCTTTGCATTTTCTAGTATTACTATCACTATGTCGAAAATGAGGGAGGTTATATGGATTTACATGCTGGCGTTCATTTCTCAAATAATGACAGTAAGGTGAGACAGTAACAGCTTAGTGTGAAAATCTCCTGCATGCAGTTGTCCATTAATGAAAGTAGCCATGTTTGCTAAATGTTTTTTTCCCAGCAGTCGGTTTACAGCTGTGTATTTCTACAGATTATATGAGTGAAAGGTAGGCCCCCAAACTCAATTTAATTTGAAGGATAAAATGACCCATATTAACTTATCTCTGTATTTTAACTTATCTCATCTGCCATGCGTGACAAATAACATTGGGCTCCCCAGAGGACAGGACTGTAAAATAGACCTGCCGAACGGCTAACGCTCGTCCCAGCCCATCATTCAACGCTACAAAGCCATTAAAATACATTAAAATACAAACAGTTTAAATACTTGCTTGTCTCCACCATTAACAAAATGATATGCATGACATTAAAACGACTCACTGCTGTCCTTGATTGTGTCTTTGCAGCTGGAATTTATACTAGCTGCTCTCTCTCGCTTTCTCTCTTTCTTTATGCCTTACCAGCCATGATTAAATATATAAAGATCTTGTGTGTAATCTGTGCCTTGTAAACATCGAGGAAAGAGGTATTGTGTTTTATTTGTTCATGTTTCACCAGTGAAGGGTCCGGCTACCAAGAGAATCAGGTTCACTCTCACTTCCACGGTGTACAGAGTACCCCACCGTGTAGGGATATAGGCAGACACTCAATACAAACGGCAGGAAGAGCAGAAATAAATCAATGGTATCCATCATAATCTTTGGCCACGAGGCTACGACTGACTGCAGTCTCAGACAGTCGATAGAGTCGTTTCCTGGCAGAGATGCTGCATTGCAGAGAGCAGAAAAAGAAAAGGAGGGAGGGAGGGAGGGAGGGAGAAGGGGTGAGAACAAGGGTGCTGTCTTTAGTGTCAAGTGTGCTCCCTCAATACAAAGTCCACATTATTATCTACACACCTTACCTTGTCTAACCTACTTCGGTCAGCTGGGCATGGAACTTGGTACCTATTTTTATGGCAGCTTGGATGTCTCATTGAATAGAACAACTCACAGAAAGCCAAATTATATAGAAGCGGAGGAGGGGTGAGAACAAGGGTGCTGTCTCTCGTGTCTTGTGTCCTCCCTCAATACAAGGTCCACATTATTATCTACACACACAGATGATCAGGATACTCAAGAATCAAATATAATTTGATTCTTATAATTTATATAAATATAAATTATATTAATATAAATATAACTAACACAATGAGGGTAATGAAAAGTGTGAGTTCTATTATAATGTTTTAGCTTTGACTTCCCAGCAGCGTCCTATCGAGGGACATGGGAGATGGTTATCATGGTCAATCATTTGAAGATAGGGAAAAGTGCATCACTTCCAGCCCAATGATTGTCACTTTAAAAGAGTGTCCGTCTCAGAAGTATTCAAATATTGGTCAGTCGCTAATAAAAACGTCTCCCATGGGGCAGCTTCTTGCTCTGACTTATCTTATCAATGTGAAATTCGGCAGAAAATATATTTATGATGTTGTTATGTGTTGAAATGTACAGTATGCACCAAATTGG
Organism: Hucho hucho; assembly: GCA_003317085.1. Lineage (NCBI taxonomy): Eukaryota > Metazoa > Chordata > Actinopteri > Salmoniformes > Salmonidae > Hucho > Hucho hucho. Next base: position 329,515 of record QNTS01000057.1, on the reverse strand, counting down.
GTAGTCAAATATTCCCTGTTGCAAAACAGGCACAGTATTATTAATATAAGGGGTGTGTTGTATTTACCAAGGTGATTATTTTGAGAACTAGCTACAGGCAACATTAAGGCCCCATGCTTCTGCTGCTTTGAAAACCAGGCCAATTGTAATACTGTGGTTATGCAGATAAGACTGTCACATTTGCAATCTAAATCAAGCACATTGGAGACAAAGACAAAGTGCCTGTCAATAACTTCCCAGTCGGAAGAATTGAATATTTGCACAAAAAAGGAGAGGAGAAAAAAAAGGACTAATTTCAAGATGAGATTCCGTCAGAGATATGCATCAGAGAGAAGTTTAATTCCGTTTGAGTGGCAGTTTTCTGTATCTGATGGTGATAGACGTGATCCATCTGATGTAGAAATACAGTGAAGGAGACAAGCATCTGACATACAGTAGAGATCTGTGAATGTCCATTGTCTTCTTCACCATATCACATCTTGGGTTTCACCTTACCTTGTCTAACCTACTTCGGTCAGTTGGGCATAGAAATTGGTAACTTGGTAACTATTTTTATGGCACCTTGGATGTCTCATTGAATAGAATGACTCACAGAAAGCCAAATGATATACAGATATGTTAAACAGCCTTTCACCATGGTGCAATAAATAAGACAGAGGTTAGGGGTGGACAATGCTGATTCAACTATGTTTGGAGTGAATATTACACAGATTGACAAAATTGGCATTCTGTCAGAAGCATCATAGAATTTAATTAAACTTTGGAATGAAGCACTGACTATTCTAACATGGCAATTGACTCAGCTTTAGTTATTAGCCTCTGAAGCATCCATATTTAGGGTAGGACTCTTGGCACATTGAGTTCTGAATGTGGATTGAATCGAATGTCATCAATAAACAATGCTCAAATACTTGCAGGTTATCTCCATATGGCAGAGACAAAGCATATCACGTCAAATCAAATCAAATGTTATTTGTCACATACACATGGTTAGCAGATGTTAATGCGAGTGTAGCGAAATGCTTGTGCTTCTAGTTCCGACCATGCAGTAGTATTTAACAAGTAATCTATCAATTTCACAACAACTACCTTATACACACAAGTGTAAAGGAATGAATAAGAATAGGTACATGTAAATATATGGATGAGCGATGGCCGAACGGCATAGGCAAGTACAGTATATACATATGAGATGAGTAATGTAGGATATGTAAACATTATATAAAGTGGCATTGTTTAAAGTGGCTAGTGATACATTTATAACATCCAATTTGTAATTATTAAAGTGGCTTGAGATTTGAGTTGATGGCCGAACGGCATAGGCAAGATCCAGTAGATTGTGCAGACCTCACTACCCTCTGGAGAGCCTTACGGTTGTGGGCGGAGCAGTTGCCGTACCAGGTGGTGATACACCCCGACAGGATGCTCTCGATTGTGCATCTGTAAAAGTTTGTTTGTGTTTTTGGTGACAAGCCAAATTTCTTCAGCCTCCTGAGGTTGAAGAGGCGCTGTTGCGCTTTCTTCACCACGCTGTCTGTGTGGGTGGACCATTTCAGTTTGTCCGTGATGTGTACGCCGAGGAACTTTAAACTTTCCACCTTCTCCACTACTGTCCCGTCGATGTGGATAGGGGTGTGCTCCCTCTGCTGTTTCCTGGAGTCCGCGATGATCTCCTTTGTTTTGTTGACGTTGAGTGAGAGGTTATTTTCCTGACACCACACTCCGAGGGCCCTCACCTCCTCCCTGTAGGCCGTCTCGTCGTTGTTGGTAGTCAAGCCTACCACTGTAGTGTCGTCTGCAAACTTGATGATTGAGTTGGAGGCGTGCTTGGCCACGCAGTCATGGGTGAACAGGGAGTACAGGAGAGGGCTGAGAACGCACCCTTGTGGGGCCCCAGTGTTGAGGATCAGCGGGGTGGAGATGTTGTTTCCTACCCTCAGCACCTGGGGGGCGGCCCGACAGGAAGTCCAGGACCCAGTTGCACAGGGCGGGGTCGAGACCTAGGTCTCGAGCTTAATGACGAGTTTGGAGGATACTATTGTGTTGAATGCTGAGCTGTAGTCAATGAACAGCATTCTTACATAGGTATTCCTCTTGTCCAGATGAGTTAGGGCAGTGTGCAGTGTGATTGCGATTGCGTCGTCTGTGGACCTATTGGGACGGTAAGCAAATTGGAGTGGGTCTAGGGTGTCAGGTAGGATGGAGGTGACATGATCCTTGACTAGTCTCTCAAAGCACTTCATGATGACGGAAGAGAGTGCTACGGGGCGATAGTCATTTAGCTCAGTTACCTAAGCTTTCTTGGGAAAATGAACAATGGTGGCCCTCTTGAAGCATGTGGGAACAGCAGAGTGGGATAAGGATTGATTGAATATGTCCGTAAACACACCAGCCAGCTGGTCTGCGCATGCTCTGAAGACGCGGCCAGGGATGCCATCTGGGCCGGCAGTCTTGCGAGGGTTAACATGTTTAAATGTTTTACTCACGTTGGCTGCAGTGAGGGAGAGCCCGCAGGTTTTGGTAGTGGGCCGTGGCACTGTATTGTCCTCGAAGCGAGCAAAGAAGTTGTTTGTTTGTCTGGGAGCAAGACGTCGTGGTCTGCGACGGGGCTGGTTTTCTTTTTGTAGTCCATGATTGACTGTAGACCCTGCCACATACCTCTCGTGTCTGAGCCATTTAATTGCGACTCTACTTTGTCTCTATACTGACGCTTAGCTTGTTTGATTGCCTTGCGGAGGGAATAGCTACACTGTTTGTATTCGGTCATGTTTCCGGTAGCCTTGCCCTGATTAAAAGCAGTGGTTCGCGCTTTCAGTTTTGTGCGAATGCTGCCATCAATCCACGGTTTATGGTTGGGGAAGGTTTTAATAGTCGCTGTGGGTACAACATCACCAATGCACTTGCTAATAAACTCGCTCACCCAATCAGCGTATTCATCAATGTTATTGTCCGACGCTATGCGGAACATATCCCAGTCCACGTGATTGAAGCAATCATGAGCCTTTAAATAAACCAGACACATTTTACAGTCCTTTTAAGCGATATATGGCTCAGCATAGGTAACACTGTATTCCAAACTGGATGAGTTTGACAGTGACACTGACATATGAGGCTGGCACATGCTATATAGGAAGAACTGAAGGCATGTCAGACTACCCCATTGACCTTGAGCAAACCTCTAGTGGATAGTCAGTGCATCATATTAGCTATCAGAGAATTGATTACTGTTGGCCTGTACAATGCTCATGTAGAATCCTAACTTGAGAGTCTTGGGTTTGTGGGCACAAGTCATTGTGTGGGCAGAATCAGGGTTTAAATTGGGGGTGAGGAGAGGTAGAGATAGACAAGGTGGTCGTAAGTGGACTGAGACAGACTACTGTTAGGAATGACCAGACAAAACTATTTATTCTAGGGACTGTTCCATTAAACTCCTGGGCAAAAATTATATTTGAAGTCGCTAAAATATAATACACTAAAAATATGACTAAAAGTATGTGGACACCTGCTTGTCGAACATCTCATTCCAAAATCATGGGCATTAATATGGAATTGGTCCCCTCTTTGCTGCTATAACAGCCTCCACTCTTCTCGGAAGGCTTTCCACTAAATGTTGGAACATTGCTGTGGGGACTTGCTTCCATTCAGCCACAAGAGCATTTGTGAGGTCGGGCACTGCTGTTGGTCGATTAGGCCTGGCTCACAGTCGGCATTCCAATTCATCCCAAAGGTGTTTGATGGGGTTGAGGTCAGGGCTCTGTGCAGGCCAGTCAAGTTCTTCCACACCGATTTCGACAAACCATTTCTGTATGGACCTCGCTTTGTGCACTGGGGCATTGTCATGCTGAAACAGGAAAGGGCCTTTCCCAAACTGTTGCCACAAAGTTGGAAACACAGAATCATCTAGAATGTCATTGTATGCTGTAGTATTAAGATTTCCCTTCACTCGAACTAAGCCTGAACCTTATTTTTCCTCCACCAAACTTTACCGTTAACCCTACGCATTGGGGCAAGTAGTGTTCTCCTGGCATCCGCCAAACCCAAATTTGTCCGTCAGACTGCCAGATGGTAAAGCGTGCTTCATCACTCCAGAGAATGTGTCTCCACTGCTACAGAGTCTAATGGCGATGAGCTTTACACCATTCCAGCCAAAGCTTGGCATTGTGCATGGTGATGGTCGGCCATGGAAACCCATTTCATGAAGCTCCGACGAACAGTTCTTGTGCTGAAGTTTCTTCCAGAGGCAGTTTGGAACTCGGTAGTGAGTGTTGCAACCGAGAACAGATGATTTTTACGCACTGCCCACTTCAGCACTCGGCGGTCCCGTTCTGTGAGCTTGCGTGGTCTAACACTTCACGGTTGAGCCGTTGTTGCTCCTAGACGTTTACACTTCACAATAACAGCACTTACAGTTGACATGAGAAGCTCTAGCAGGGAAGAAATTTAACAAACTGACTTGTTGGAAAGGTGGCATCCTATGACGTAGTCACGTTGAAAGTTACTGAGCTCATCAGTAAGGCCATTCAACTGCCAATGTTTGGCTATGGAGATTGCATGGCTGTGCTCTCAATTTTATACACCTGTCAGCAACGGTTGTGGCTGAATTAGCTGAATCCACTAATTTAAAGGGGTGTCCAAATACTTTTGTGTACATAGTGTATGTTATTAATTAGAAGAGGCAGCTGAGATGAGAAAAATTGTCAATTTCAAAATTAATGCATTATATAGTACTAGTAACATAGTCACACGTCATCACGAACGCAACGTAACGGGGTATCCTGAGTAAATACACTGAGTGTACAAAACATTCATATTGAGTTGCACCATGTCATGGAAAGAGCAGGTGTTCATAATGTTTTGTACACTCAGTGTATAAACGGTACCACCATATGATACACTACTAATTGGATTGCAGTGGGAAAAATTTTTTTTAGGATTGCCAGCTGAAAAACAAATTCATTGCTCAATAATTACATATAAGCTGTATTTGCTTTGTAGTTATTATTCCTAACAAGGGTATTGAACTGAATAAACCAACACAGTAGTTAACAAGCTCACTCTAACTCTAACTCAAAGATTTGAATTATATTTTAATTTCACTTTCCAGTGAATACTTCTCTGGGTAACTCAGTAGAGAAGCAGGAACATTTCGGCAGCTGCAATCACTCATTCAGCAAGGCTGCAAAAACCTTCAGCTATGGGGCTATATTTAGTCTGAGATCACTGCACCTCCTTGCAAAAGATGAATGCCTTATAAAGCCAGGAGGAACCACAGGTAGAGACAGAACTGGAATTGATCGTAGGGCAATGGGAGTTCAATGGGGACCAGTATACTGTAGCTAAAGTATACTGTACTTCTGATCATGAACACATCACCCCATAGGCAGGGTATAATAACTAGATTAATCATTGATGTACAGGGTGGAATAGAAAAGCTATGACATTTTCAGACCAGAGGGACTGTTCTTCAAGAATGATGCGTTTTACTTGATATACTGCATTGTTCACATCCTTGATAATGGCAGCAAGATCAAGTTATCACAGGGATAATGGTTACTTGTTCCTTTTATTTCTTATTCTTATTCGTCATTTTTTAAACTGTATTTTTGGTTTAAAGGTCCTGACAGGCAATGTGGACATTACAACATTTCACCATGTTGCATTTGTCTTTAGACTTTTTCCAACTTAGAACATTATAAAGTGAATTCGGAAAGTATTCAGACCCCTTGACTTTTCCCACATGTTACAGCCTTGTTGTTAAATTGATTAAATTATAGCTTTTCCTCATCAATCTACACACAATACCCCATAATGCCAAAGCAAAAACAGGTTTTTAGACATTATGAAATATCACATTTACAGACTCTTTACTCAGTACTTTGTTGAAGCATCTTCGGCAGCGATTACAGCCTTGAGTCTTCTTGGGTATGAAGCTACAAGCGTGGCACACTTGTATTTGTGGAGTTTCTCCCATTCTTCTCTGCAGATCCTCTCAAGCTCTGTCAGGTTGGATGTGGAGCGTTGCTGCACAATTATTTTCAGGTCTCTCCAGAGACGTTCGAATGGGTTCAAGTCCGGGCTCTGGCTGGGCCACTCAAGGACATTCAGAGACTTGTCCCGAAGCCACTCCTGCATTGTCTTGGCTGTGTGCTTAGGGTTTTTGTCCTGTTGGAAGGTGAGCCTTCACTCTGGAGCAAGTTTTCATCAAGGATCTCTCTGGACTTTGCTCAGTTCATCTTTCCCTCGATTCTGACTAGTCTCCCAGTCCCATGATTCTGCCACCACCATGCTTCAACGTAGAGATGGTGCCTGGTTTCCTCCAAACGTGATGCTTGGCACTCAGGCCAAAGAGTTCAATCTTGCTTTCATCAGACAAGAACATTTTGTTTCTTATGGTCTGAGTCCTTTAGGTGACTTTTGGGAAACTCCAAACTTCTTCCATTTAAGAATGATGGAGGCCACTGTGTTCTTGGGGACCTTCAATGCTGCAGAAATGTTTTGGTACCCTTCCCCAGATCGTCTCGGAGCTCTACGGACAATTCCTTAGACCTCATGCCTTGTTTTTTGCTCTGACATGCACTGTCAACTGTGGGACCTTATATAGGCGTGTGCCTTTCCAAATCATGTCCAATCAATTTAATTTACCACCGGATCCAGTTGTAGAAACATCTCAAGGATGATCAACGGAAACAGGATGCACCTGAGCTCAATTTCGAGTCTCATAGCAATGTGTCTGAATAGATCTATTTTTAATACATTTGCAAGAATTTCTAAAACCATATTTTTGATTTGTCATTATGGGGTATTGTGTGTAGATTGATGAAGATTTTTATTGTATTTAATAAATTTTAGAATAAGGCTGTAACGTAACAAAATGTGGAAAAAGTCAAGGGGTCTGAATTCTTTCCCGAAAGCACTGTATAACCAGATAACATAGTAATCATACGAATTTGAGGGGGAACAACCAATGAGTTGAGCAGATTTTGTGGGGTATATCAACTGATGTGAGCCTAAAGGCACAGTTTGACAACTGTTAGAGTTCTTGTCAGCTATGTCCACCCAAACAGCCTTTGTACCTGCTACTTCTGAAGCTCAACTGTGTTCTCACTGGGTAAGGAAGGAGAGACTTGCCGATGATTATGTGCAGGTCTGCATATAATACAGATGTAGGATCTTAGTTTTATCTTGCTTTTGTTGGCCGTAATTATCTTGCTTTTGTTTGCCGTAATGAAAAATGTATCTACCCCTACAAAAAAATGCCATTAATAATAAACCACATAATAATTTACATTTCCTGTTGATGCAGGATTATTTTCCTGCTGTAGCAAACTGGCTCAAATTAAGATCCTAAATCTGTATAGATTGTAGGATCTTAATTTGAGCCAGTTTGCTACAGCAGGAAAATAACCCTACAGCAACAGGAAATGTTAATTATTATCAACAGGAAATGTGAATTATTATCAACAGGAAATGTGAATTATTATGTGGATTATAATTAATGGACATTTTTGTAGGGTTGGTACATTTTCAAACTTCAGAAGACTTTTTAAACCTCAAATACATTATACATTTTACATTTCCTGCATTACAGGAAAGTTAACTTCTTAGGGATGAGCACACGAGGTGACCGTTTTGGAGAGCCTGGCGTGCCCAAAGTAAAATGCCTCCCATTCAGGCCCAGAAAATAGGATATGCACATATTTGGTACCATTGGATAGGAAAAACTCTGAATTTTCCAAAACTGTTAACCATTTGTCTGTGAGTAAAACAGAACGGATATGGCAGGCAAAACCCCGAGGAATTTCTGTCCTGGAAAAAGTGGTTTTCACAGAGTGCCTCATTTGGAACCCCTCCCTCATGAAAATGCCCTTATAAGGGCATATGAATGCAGTACCGATCGCTTCCTCTGGATGTCAACAGTCTCGAGAAAGTGATTTGATTCTGTATAGATGCTTTAGAGCAGAGAAGAAGAGGGAATAAGGAAGTGTCTCTTTGGAACTCTATAGGAGTGGATGCGCGCTCTCGGGAAGCGCGCACNTGTTCTTGGACAAGTTTATAGGTATAAGATGAACGAGTTCTAGTCACGTTTCAATGGAGTAGTGGACGCTGTAGTTTCTGATTATAACGCGCGAACCAAATGGAGATTTATGGATAAAATACATGACTTTTTCTAACAAAAGAACCATGGATTGTCTTCGTTGGACACTTAGGAAGACCTCAGCAGAAGTTCTTCAACAGGTAATTGATTTGTTTTCGCTGTGAAATGTGTTTTCTGTGAACCGTGGAGGCTTATGAAATTATGGTAATGGCAAAAATATGTTAGGTGCTACCCTCAAACAATCAAATGTTGTGCTTTCACCGTAAAGCCTTTTTGAAATCTGACATCGCTGTGATATTGCCAAGAAACAGAGCTTTTGATGAGTATGAAACACTTGTATATTGGTGGATTTTTAATAATTCAACTTTGGGATTTTGAATTTGGCGCCTCACATTTCACCGGGTAGTGTCGGGAGTGGGGCGCCAGCGCCCCAGCAATCCCCAAGAGGTTTTTAACCTGCAACAGGGAGATTGTTCTATGCATACTTGCGCACTATGGCGTAGTTAAAGAATGCATGTCTATAAAAATACAAAACAGCCTTCACAGTCACAGACTATGCTTCAGTTTGTGCACAGGCCAAACAGGAGAAGATAAACGCTAACAAGCGGAACATATTGAGCATTATTTCTGCCTGTCTACACATTGTGCACACTTGATTATAATTGTGATTGTCACTTTCCTAAACTCACAAACTTTTGATGGGATCTGTGACAGTGCTGCTTAGATTACTTATGTCCCCCTTCCTCACCGTACTACCTGCCCCATCCCGCCTCATTGCTGGGGTAAATCATAGTAATTAGAGATTTCACAGACCGTAACATTAATTACATTGCTAAATGGGAAACCAAGCAAGCCACGTCTTTAACTACCCATGCACAGCAGTTTTGGATGTTGGGAACAGCTGTCGACCGAGCACAAGCATCAGTATGGCTCTGGAGGGTAGTGGCTTAGAATCTGTCCATGTTTATCAGATGTTCAGTTGTTTATCAGTGCAGAGAGAGAGGGAAGGAGAGGGAGCGGGGAGGGAGAGAGAGAAAGAAAGAGAAAGAGAGGGGAGAGAGAGAGGTTAGCGAGATATAGACACAGAGACAGAGAGCAAGAAATAAATAGATGAAAGGGGGTAGGGGGGCATTTAACTGAGTCCAGATGATGGATTGACTACTTGCTACTACACATGGCCTCAAACAAGTCAGAATGTCATGAGGTTAACCAGCACTCAGTCAGCAGTGATGTTGATTAGTACACCCCTTTTTGAGCCCGCCTCCATTAACAAGCTCTGCAATGCATCCCAAAAAAAGATACAAGACAACCAATTGAAACCGATATCGATTTGGTCCTGCTGGAATCACTGCGAAGTCCTGATGACATGCTGATGAGGGAGATTGGGGTTTAATGTCCCATATCAAAAAGAGATCATTATATTATCATTCTACCTCTCCGCTCCCTTAGAGTAGATTATGCTTGTGTGGGGCATGCTGATGAAGCACCATGTTAATTGAGGGACTTAATCAAGGCCTTGGAATGTTGGCATTGTATAATCCAAGCAGCCTCACCTCGAGAATTAAATCAGATTCCATTTCCTTCTGCGATGCTACCAGGCACGCGTAGCATAGCAGGGTTTTATGTATGGTGACAAGACGGCTCTCAACGTAGTCAGGACACACTCATACACCACTGAACCCTTGCAGGTCTGATGAAGCACCACAGCTAGACATCCATCCAAACAGACAGTACATTTCTATATATAGATAACCAGCATACTGAAGAAAAGCTTTTGAGAGCCTGAGAACTGATCATGTCAAAACGTTTCTGAATAAAACAGCTGGTGGCTCTTGTATTTTTAATTATGTAAAGTTTGGAGGGAAGATTGAGAGTGACAGACCCATTCCACAGTTAGGATGAAGCATGCAATCCATGTCCTTGATCATTACTTAGTGTGTTGGTGCCTTACAGCTTGTCACGAAATCCACCCACATCGCAGCCTTGAAGATCACAGAATAGTGCATATCTTTTTGTTTGCACTGAAAGGAGCACAGCGTAACAAACAATTGTTATCAGCCCACTGTGTAAGTCAATATGTAAGTCAACCTAAATTTATACATCTCACTGGCATGGTGATGTACTTCAATTCTTAAAAACAATGTGGCTGTGCTATAATCAAACATAATGAGATGGATGTGTAGGTATGCAAAATTAAACTATTGTTTTTCATGGGTACTGAATGTATCTAACAACAATGTTCGCAATCTGTTTGTTATCTGCAGATGAACTGGCTCAAGTTGAGGTAGAGTGCGCCTAACTATGAAACCCAATTACTGCTCTGGCTCAGAAAAGACAAGTAGGTCCCTGATCCATCATGAGAAAAGTGCATCCTCCGTCTCCCCTGGAGCCTCCCGACAAGGGAGCGGTGTAATGGGGTGAAAAAACAGGGCTTATTGGGGGGATTTTTCTCCCTTTCCACCCTTTATGTCTTCACGTTAAAGGATTACCGGCACATGCCAGGCTAGACAGCCCCCTTGTTTTATTGGCTGATAAATATCAGAATAACAATTCTGTTAGACTGTTGTGAGAGATATTACAAATGGAGACGGACGTTTTTCATTTTATACTTGTACATGCTGAAGAAGGATTAATCTGTCTCCCTCTTATGTTATGTAAACTGATTTATTTTGTCATTAAGAGGGTGATCTGACAGCAGGGTGGCCAGATAAAGGCTCATGATGGAGACCCTCCCAATCACCAGGCTTCCTCTCCTCTCTCTCTCTCTATCTCTCGCTGAGGCCCTCTCTTATGGCATCGTCAACACACTGATACATCAGCTTGACATGTGGCCTGCTGAAATCCTTCAGGAAGGAGTCACAAGCATTTTCTCTAAAGTGCATCCTGACTGAATCCACCAAACCATGTCAGTTTTCTGAGAAGTAAAAGTCTTTCTGATGCTCCCATGCTTTTACATCGGTTACTTTCAGCCAATGTACACTCAGAATCATTTTCCTTTTGTCACTTGATATCCATGACAACATGACAAGGTAAGTGGAAAAGCATAGGTGCTCTACCAGAAAGGAACATCCTACTTTTATTGATAGAGTTGTAGCATCCCTTTATATTTGAGCATAACTATTTACATGTAATGGTGTAGGTACTGTTAACACTAAAACCACTGGGCCTCGAGGGATCCCCCTTCAAGCTAATGAGCAGTCATTTTGACTGCAACATTTTAACAGTGTAATTAATACATTTATTATAATTGCAAAAATAATCCTTTGGTTGTGTTTATGAAGGTTTAAATAACATTAGAATATGATTTTTATATTATTTCAAATAACACAATAGCATTTTCGTTAGTTTATGTAGGTTAAGTGTAAAATAAATAAAACAATTAAAAAAAATAAGAAAAATTCAAGTCTTCAATCAATGTTATTCGTGGAGTGCCTTTGTTACAACTATGAAACAGAAAGCGCTTGTTGGAACATGGTAAAAATAAAAATAAATAAAAAATACCCAAACCACTAAGACGCACGTGTCAGCAGGACACATGGTCAAATTATGAAAACATCAGTAGCCTAAGCATCATTATAAGAGCCAAGTGTGCTTAAAAATCAGTACAAAATCAATAATGGCATTGCAATGAATATAACTGTCGATATGACAGCAGTCAAAAATAGTAAATTATTTATACTTCGGATACCATAGCGAATCTGTCTGTTTCTTTGTCATCAAAATGGAGGTAACACATGATCTCTCTGAAGCGATCCCGTGACATGGTTTCTCCAAAGACAACTATACCATATACACGCACTTTCCACAGAATGCCCCATGAATATACAGATTTGAAATGAATGCTTCCAGCTCATCAACAGACAGATCCCAGGCAGTGTGTCCTTGACCATGTGCGCCTTAGCCACAGTACAGCCCTGAATGCTGTAGCATGTCACATAAACAACAAAAGCTGGTGAGTGTTGTTTTTTGCCTGAGATGTAGGGCCTGCTCTCTCAGTGGAGACATTTATTGCTGAAAATTGGCCCATAGCATTGTCACCGGCTTGTTCTATCTAAATGGTGCCATCCCTTCCCCTCTCCTGTCTCACGTTTCATTTGGTGCTGAGGCTCAGAATCAGAATAACTAATTTCTCCCCCATCATACTTTATTTACTTCATTTATTTAATATGTTGCTATATATGTGTGAAATTAGTTTTGGTTTAGTTAAGGTTCAGTTTCGAGGCAATTATCGGGGTGATTATCAACTGCGCACGGCACATTCCACAGTCGGGAGAAGGAGGGGCGCAGGTCCTACTGTCGGATGAAGGAGGGGCAACGGGGGAAAACCATAAAAACACATGACAACAACAAAGGCATTGTGTTAAATAGACTTATTTAGGAAAGGTCAAGGACAAAAGAGGGGCATGACTTAATAAAAAATTGCTAAACAATTAAATTCATTAGCAGTCAAAATGACTGCTTTAGTGGTTCAAGTGTTAAGAAATTATTTGGTGCCCCATATGAGGGCAGTTACTTACATGTTGGTGACCCGTGTGAGGAGGATTTTCTGCTGTAATTTTCTTTGGAGCCTGCAATAATACTACCAAAATTATTATTCATACCCTATTGGTACCACTCATTGAAACAACATTTTCCATAATTGAATACTTTTACAGATTTAGAGTTCACCTTCTGTATCAGAATAGTGTAATATATGAAATCCCTTACAAAAATAACTATTAAGATGTATTGTGGGCCAAAATAATACAGAGTGCTTGGGTTTGGAGGGCTCATTGAACCTTTTAATATATATTTATTGCAAAGCAAGAGCTTTCCTTGAGTGCAACATGTTTAAAAAATATTATATTTGTCTGTGCTCCTGGAGGATTTATGGTTTTATTTAAACTATCTATTAAAATGTAATTACTGACCATCTTCCAATGGAGCATTTGCAGCAGCACAGCAATCCACGTTTTCCTTTATCTGTCTCAAATAGAGAGGTGTGATCTCACTTGAATTAAATAGTTTTTGTTTTACACTTTCAGGGAAAACCCTTCACTCATGGGGAAGACAAGTTGTGGTGCAGTCTGGCAAATAAGATAATGTGTGAATCTATGGGTGCTCCTAACATAAGCCAAATCTTAGCCCAACACAATAATGACTAATCACATTACTTTCATTAGGGGTGGACAACATTTTTCATACAGATAGGCTTGACTGTTTAACTATTGCTGTCAGTGCTTAGACGAAGACATGTACAATCTGCAAAATGTACAACTGTCATTCTGTATGTTGTGATGGTAATTATGTCATCCTATCCTCATATTTGTGTGTCAGACTAACGTGTTTAAATCACTGGATAAGTTGCGAGAGGAACATGAAGTGGAGTTAATGTCAGTCAGTCAGTGAATGTGAGCAACACGGCGACACTCCTCGCGCTTCAACGTCCTTCGGAGCCGGCCACCTGGGCTGAGCTTCATGGTGGAGGTAATGTAGATCACTGGTGAGGCACCATGTATATTTATGACTTGCTAATGAGCCACAACTGACCCAAGTTGAGTGCTGAGTGACTTCAGCTGAGTGGCAGGCAGCACTTCATCCCCAGCACGCTGCCTCTATGTGTGTGTGTGTGTGTGTGTGTGTGTGTGTGTGTGTGTGTGTGTGTGTGTGTGTGTGTGTGTGTGTGTGCGCGCGCGCGTGTGTGTGTGTGTGCATATATGAAATTGTTCATATGCTGTAATGTCATTGACTGTACTTGGAAACATTTATCAATCATGGTTAGAACTTAAACATCTAAATGTTTTAGTATTGCATTTACTGAAATGTAATAACACTTACGTCAATTGCAAAACAGTTTTTTTATATATATATATTCTGTAAAGTATCTCTACTTACAGATATCTGGCATTGGTGTTTACACAAGTGACATGTGAGTCCAGTAAACTGGGCCAAACAAATGATTTTTTTTCCCTCTATCAGTTGCCTTTGGACAGTTGAAAATTAAGCTGTCATTCAAAATTAGGGTGGCCAATATTTACAATGCCTTCAGAAAGTATTCTTACAACTTGACTTATTACACATTTTGTTGTGTTACAGACTGAATTTAAAATGTATTCAATAGATTTTTTTCTCACCCAATATAATGACAAAGTGAAAACATGTTTTTATAAATGTTCGCTAATTTACTGAAAATGTATTACTGAAATATCTAATTCACATAATACTTCACACCCCTAAGACAATACACATTAGAATCACCTTTCCACACCTGGAGTGTATAACATTTGCACATTATTCTTTTTTCAATTCTTCAAGCTCAGTCAAGTTGGTATTTGATCATTACTAGACAGACATTTTCAAGTCTTGCCATGGATTTTCAAGCCAATTTAAGTGAACTAGTCCACTCAGGAACATACAATGTTGTCTCTGTAATAAATGTGTATATTCGGCCTTGTGTTTTAGGTTATTGTCCTGTTGAAAAGTGAATGTCTCCCAGTGTCTGTTGGAAAGCAGACTGAACCAGGTTTTCCTCTAGGATTTTGCCTGTGCTTAGCTCCATTTTATCCTGAAAAACTTCCCAGTTCTTTATGATTCAAGCATACCCATAACATGATGCAGCAACCACACTGCTAGAAAATATGCAGTGGTACTCAGTAATGTGTTGTATTGGATTTGCCTCAAACATAACACTTTGTATTCAGGACAAAAAAGGTTTTGCAGTATTACTTTAGTGCCTTGTTGCAAACAGGATGCATGTTTTGGAATATTTTATTCTGTACAGGCTTCCATCTTTTCACTCTGTCATTTAGGTTAGTATTGTGGAGTAACTACAATGTTGTTGATCCATCCTCAGTTTTCTCCTATCACAGCCATTAAACTATGTAACTGTTTTAAAGTCACCATTGGCCTCATGGTGAACTCCCTGAGTGGTTTCCTTCCTCTCCGGCAACTGAGTTTGGAAGAATGCCTGTATCTTTGTAGTGACTGGGTGTATTGATACACCATCCAAAGTGTAATTAATAACGTCAGCGTTTTTACTTTTACCCATCTACCAATAGGTGCCCTTCTTATTTGTTAGGCATTGGAATACCTCCCTGATCTTTGTGGTTGAATCTGTGTTTGAAATTCACTGCTCGACTGAGGAACCTTATAGATAATTGTATGTGTCGGGTACAAAGATGAGGTAGTCATTCAAAAAATCATGTTAAACACTATTATTGCACACAGAGTCCATGCAATTAACTATGTGACCTGTTAAGCAAATGTTTAATTCTGTACTTATTTAGGCATACCATAACAAATGGATTGAATACTTATTAACTCAAGACATGTCAGCTTTTTATTTTTATTTAATTTGTAAAAAATTCTAAAAACATAATTCCACTGTGACATTGAGGTATTGTGTGTAAGCCAGTGACACAAAATATCAACATAATCCATTTTAAATTCAGGCTGTAACACAACAAAATGCATAAAAAGTCAAGGGGTGTGAATACTTTCTGAAGGCAATGTAGCTACAAAGAGAGGGAGCTATTTTGATACAGTGTTACGGAAATGTTTCTATGTGATTAATCTGTTAATCTATCTATCTTAAAGGTCACTGCACTAGCTACAAAAATATCTTAAGACTTAAGCATCAAAGACAAAATATTAGCAGCCACAAGATCAAAATATGCAGAAAAAAGAAAAGTATTTAAAGGAGCGCTCAACGTAGAGTTAATTCCGTAAAAAAATTATTATAGAATTATAAAATCTTTGAAAACAACATTTCCAGTTTAATGAAAGCATAATGCATTGCATTTTTAAAATGTCTAACGTTTCTGGGTTCTAGTAGTTTCACACTAGTTATTGTTGTTTGTGTTACTTTGCCTTACATACAAATAAAAAACAATAAAATGTCATGCAGCTAGAAAATCTGAATTTGTCTGGGGGCCAGAGCATTGGGTTAATGGAATCACGACATTTAAATTTGTGAGTCACATTCTTTCATTTTTAGCCCCAACCATAGTTCACAGTCATGCATTTTCCTCATTGAGTGTCTGGTGGAATTAGAACAAACATTGAGTGAAACATAGGTCTGGGTGGACATTCAAATGTAAACCGTTGTTTTGCTCTCTCAGTTATCAGTTAAGTAAAAACTGCAATAAGTAAAAACTGCATTCCTTTTACAGTTTTACAGTTGGAATCCTACAGCTAAAACAAGTCAGTACTGTGAGAATCATTTCACGCTTGCTGTTGCACACATAGACACCAGGGTCATAGGGAGGCGATAACATGAAGATCTGCCCATCAATTTGATAATATGTTTAGTAGATTCACTCTCAGGATTTACCATAATAAACCACTCATACACACAACTTTTTGTTTCAAAGCAGAAGTGCTCAGAAATAGTATTTTCATTAACTTGATTTATAACTTCAACAGGACATATTCATATCGTGTGCGTAAACCTACTCCTGTATGCAAACCCCTCAAGTGTTTTCTTTGAATATATGGTTCAAACAATAAACAAGTCTCCGCAAACAAAAAACATGTCTCCGATATGTCTCTAATATGAAGGCATATTTTCCCCTGAGACATACAGTGGATTCAGAAAGTATTCACACCCCTTGACTTTTTCCAAATGTTGTTGTGTTACAGCCTGAATTTAAAATAGATCAATTGAGATTTTGTGTCACTGGCCTACACACAATAACCCATAATGTCAAAGTGGGATGATGTTTTTTGAAAAAAAAATTAATAAAAAAAACTAAAAAACTGAAATCTTTCAAACCCATTTGTTATGGCAAGCCTAAATAAGTTTAGGAGTAACAATTTGTTTAACAAGTCACATAATAAGTTGTATGGACTCCCTCTGTTTACAATAATAGTGTTTAACATGATTTTTGAATGACTACCTCATCTCTGTACCCCACACATCTCTAAGGTCCCCCAGTCGAACAGTGAATTTTAAACACAGATTCAAACACAAAGACCAGAGATTTCAATGCCTCGCAAAAATAAGGGCACCTATTGGTAGATGGATAAAAATAAAAAAGCAGCCAATGAGTATCCCTTTGACCATGGAAGCCTCCACATAATAAAAATATTCCAAAACATGCATCCTGTTTTCAATAAGTCACTAAAGTATAACTGCAATAAATGTGGCAAAGAAATTAACTATGTTCTGAATACAAAGCGTTATATTTGGGGCAAATCCAACACAACACATCACTGAGTACCGCTCTTCATACTTTCAAGCATGTTGGTGGCTGGATAATGCTATGGGTATGTTTTTTTGGGGGGGGATAAAATGAAATGGAATAGAGCTAAGCACAGACAAAATCCTAGAGGAAAACTTAGTTCAGTCTGCTTTCCAACAGACACTGGGAGACAAATTCACCTTTCAGTTACTTACAAAGACAACATTGAATGTTACTGAGTGGCCTGCTTACAGTTTTGACTTAAATCGGCTTGAAAACCTATGGCTAGACTAGCAAATGGCTGTCTAGCAATGATCAACAACCCACTTGACAGAGCTTGAAGAATTTGCAAATATTGTACAATCCTGGTGTGCAAAGCTCTTAGCGACTTACCCAGAAAGACTCACAGCTGTAATTGCTGCCAAATTTGTATTTACTCAGGGGTGTGAATGCTTATGTAAATTAGATATTTCAGTAATTAATTTTCAATAAATTAGAAACATTTTCTAAAAACAAGTTTTCACTTTGTTATTATATTGTATTGTGTGTAGATGGGTTAGATATTTTTTTTGAATCCATTTTGAATTCAGGCTGTAACACAACAAAATGTCGAATATGTCAAGAGGTATGAATACTTTCTGAAGGCACCGTATCTAACCCCTTAAACTGGTTGTCTTACAGCTACTGTTGAATCCCTCAATTAAAATAAAAAAAATAAAAAAACCTTTTTAAGTTTAATCGTACAAAACATTAAGCCTCATTGAGGCATTTTGGATATCTCTCTTCGTTCTCAGTTGGTGGCAGGCAGTCTGCTGATGATAACTCATACAACTAGTCATCAATTATTTAGAGGAAAGACTAGGGCAATTTTTCTAATAGCAGATACTGAATAATATATCTAAGCCTGTTTTGCTTTTATCCGAGAATCCTGGCTTGCCTGAAACAGAAAAGCAGAGGGGGCCTTGCACTAGGCCATTGTTATGACATATTTACAGCACCTTACCAAAGTACATATATAATGCAAATGTTAATAGCCTATGTTTATTTACCAATGTGTAACTTTTTATTTTATTGCTTATATTTTGCTATTTTATTTAGGTAGCCAAATATCCTTTAGTGTGGTTTCTGATACAAAGAAAATAAATACATTGAATACACTGACAACAAATAAATAATAGTACTGAGAATGTGGCCCTGGGTTGGAGGACTGTTGAAGGAGGGTTGGAGGAGGGTAAGAGAAGGGTTGGAGAAGGGTAAGAGGAGGGTTGAAGGAAGGTAGGAGGAGGGTTGGAGGAGAGTAGGAGGAGGGTAGGAGAAGGGTTGGAGAAGGGTTGAAGGAGAGTAGGATGAAGGTTGGAGGAGGGTAGGAAGAGGGTTGGAGAGGGGTTGAAGGAGGGTAGGAGGAAGGTGGGAGGAGGGTAGGAAGAGGGTTGAAGGAGAGCAGGATGAAGGTTAGAGGAGGATAGGAGGCTTGGAGAAGGGTAGGAGTAGGGTTAGAAGAGGGTATGAGGAGGCTTGGAGGAGGGTAGGAGGAGGGTTGGAGGAGGGTAGGAGTTTGGAAGAAGGATGGTGGGGGGGTTGGAGGAGGGTAAGACAAGGGGAAGAGGAGGGTTGGAAGAGGTTAGCAGGAGGGTAGGAAGTAGGTAGGGCGAGGGTTGGAGGATAGAAGAAGGGTTGGAGGAGGGTAGGAGGAGGGTTGATAGGTTGTAGGAGAAGGGTAGGTAGAGGATTAGAGGAGGGTTGAAGGAGAGTAGGAAGAGGGTAGGAAGAGGGTTGGCAGAGGGTAGCAGGAGGTTTGGTAGAGGGTAGCAGGAGGTTTGGCAGAGGGTAGATTTAGGGTAGGAGAATGGCTAGAGGAAGATAGGATGAGGGTAGGATGAGGGGTAGATGAGGGTAGGATGAGGGTTGGAGGGGGGTAGGTGGTGGGTTGAAGGAGTGTAGGAGGAGGGTAAGACGAAGGTTGTAGGAGGTTAAGAGGAGAGTAGGATGAAGGTAGGAGGAGGGTAGGAGTGGGTCACGTGGAGGAGTAGAAGAGGGTAGAAGGACGGTTGAAGGAGGTTTGGAGGAGGATGGGAAGAGTGTAAGAGAAGGCTGGGAGGCAGGTTGGAAGAGGTTAGGAGGAGGGTAGGTAGAAGGTAGGAGGAGGGTAGGTAGAAGGTAGGAGGAGGGTTGGAGGAGGGTTGAAGGAGAGTAGGATGAAGGTTGGAGGAGGGTAGGAAGAGGGTTGGAGAGGGGTTGAAGGAGGGTATGAGGAAGGTGGGAAGAGGGTAGGATGTTTGGAGAAGGGATAGAGAAGGGTGGGAGGAGGGTTGGAAGAGGTTAGGAGGAGGGTAGGAAGAAGGTAGGAAGAGGTTTGGAGGAGGGTTTGAGGAGGGTAGAATGCGGGCATGAAGAAGGTTGGAGGAGTGTAGAAGTAGGGTTAAAGGAGGGTAGTAGGAGAGTTGGAAGAGGGTAGGAGAAGTATAGGAGGGGTGGAGAAGGGTAGGATGTGGGTTAGAGGAGGGTTGGAGGAAAATAGACAGAGGGTTGGAGGAGGTTAGGGGGAGGGTAGGAAGAAGGTAGGAGAAGGGTTGGAGGAGGGTTGAAGGAGAGTAGGATGAAGTTTGGAGGAGGGTAGGAAGAGGGTAGGAGGAGGGTTGGAAGAGGTTAGGATGAGGGTGGGAAGAGGGTTGGAGGAGTGTAGAAGTAGGGTTAAAGGAGGGTAGTAGGAGAGTTGTAAGAGGGTAGAAGAAGCTAGAAGGGTTGGAGAAGGGTAGGATGAGGGTTAGAGGAGGGTTGGAGCAGGGTTGGAGGAAGGTAGACAGAAGGTTAGAGGAGGGTAGGAGGAGGGTTAGAGGAGGGTAGGAGGGTTTGGGAAGGGTAGGAAGAGGGTAACAGGAGGATAGGAGGAGGGTTGGAGAGGAGGGTAGGAGGAGGATTGGAGGAGGGTAAGAGGAGGGTAAGAGGAGGGTAGGAGGAGGGTTAGTGGATGGTTGGATGAGGGTAGGAAGAGGGTTGGATGAGGGTAGGAAGAGGGTTGGAGGAGGGTAGGAGTAGGGTTAAGGAGGGTAGGTGGAGGGTAGGAAGAGGGTTGGAGGAGGGTTGGAGGAGGGTTGGAGGATGGTGGGAGGAGGTTAGGAGGAGGGTAAGAGGAGGGTAGAAAGAGGGTTGGATGAGCGTAGGCGGAGGGTAGGAAGATTGTAATATACTGTATGTAGCACGAGGATACTGCATTGTGCCACTCTCATGATTGCATTCTTTCAGTACTTCATATTGCTCTCCTAATCCAGTTCTCTGTCCTTTCTCTGTTACGTGCCGTTTAATACATTTAGCACACAATATTGTCTACTTTGTCAATGTCTAATGACACACATTAAATTCATTGTGAAGTATCATCAAGCGATAAAGGCTTAATCCTGTGCACTGCTTGTTGGGCTAATATGGTTGGTTAAAGCCTGGATAATTTATGCAGGGGAGTTGGTGAAGAGGCAATTAAAATGGAAATATTCATTTCAGAGTCATTTCATTTCTCCCCTCCACAGGTATTTATAAACTGTGAGAGTTGTATGGTGGAGACACAGGGAGGTGTTCTGTTGATCAGTGATGGTGGATAATCAAAAGAGAGAGCTAGCTGCTCCTTTGAGAGATGCTTTATGGCTGCTAGCTAACCGGCAGCAACCACTACTACTAACATGCGAGGAGGGAGGAGAGTGTGTGTGAGAGCGAGAGAGAGAGAGAGAGAGGGAATTGCTGTGAGAGACATTAGTGATTCTCAACTGATGGATTAACCCAATATTTCTCACTTGGAAGGGGAGGCAGGGTGAATTAAGTGAGCCTGTATGTTTTCCTCTAGAGGACCTGATTTGGCCAACGATTCAGCATTACTGTAAGCCCGGGGTGTGAACAGACAGGCCAGATGTGGTGCGGACAGACAGGCAGGCCAGAAGTGGTGCGGACAGACAGACAGGCCAGAGGTGGTGCGGACAAACAGACAGGCCAGAGTTGGTGTGGACAGAAAGAAAGGCCAGAGGTGGTGCGGACAGACAGACATGTGTATGGCTCCTCCTTGTATGAATGCCTCCTCAGTGACTGATCACTCTGCCTCCTCCCATGCTGGGGTTTTGAGGTATAAGAGAACATGTTGATGTGTAGTCATGTCACCTCAGGCCTGTATAAAACCTACTTACTCCCTACTGCCACATAGTGACACCTCTTCCAAGTCCAGAACAACCATTTGTTTTAATTAACCTCGTACCCCATCCACAGCTGATCAATGACATCACACTACAACGTTTTATCTTACATTCATCTCGTGCCAATTGGTACTTAATGGCATTTGCCTTAAGGAATCCCAAAAACCCAAATAGTATTATTTGGTAATTACTATTTATCATGTAAGCTCTAAGAAACTATACTATAAGTGAGAGAACTGAAAGTAGCATTTAGGCACATATACTTACAGTGCATTCAGAAAGTATTCACACCCCTTGACTTTTCCACATTTTGTTGTGTTACAGCCTGAATTTATAATCGATTAAATTTGGATTTTGTGTCACTGGCCTACACACAATACTCCATAATGTCAAAGTGGAATTGTGTTTTACAGTTTTTTCCGATTGCTTACACACTAAAATTAAACTTTTCCCACAATTAGCAAAACCTTACACTCAAGGAGCAAAACACAAGGCTATATTTGCACAACTGTAAGCACATTGTCAGCTTCACACTATTTGCAAAACATTACACACAGTGATTTGCAAAACACTAAACACACTTGTATACATCAGACACAGAAGTATATCATGATGTCACTTCCTTGCAATTCCAAAGCACTGACTGTCAAATTACCACACCTATGAGCCAATCTGTTAAACACAGCCATCAGGTGCACAAACACATGATTGCTAAATTGTAGACACACCAATCAGGTTTAAGCACTATAAAAATGCAGCAGGTAGGTTCACCTGCCTTCAACCAAAATGGAAGGAGTCAGAAGAAGAGTGAGGGTGAGAGCAGGAGTACACAGAGGAGGAGAAGGAGGTAGAGGAAGAGGCAGAGGCCGAGCCAGAGGTTGAGGAAGACCTGAAGTAGGAGGAGAACGTGCACAAAGAAGAAGAGGACCAAACTTATCAAATGACATTCGTGCAACACTAGTGGACCATGTTGTGAACCACGGATCGACGCTGAGGGAGGCTGGACTGAGAGTTCAGCCAAATCTTAGCAGATATACAGTGGCATCTGTCATAAGGACTTTTCGACAGGAAAACAGGTAAAAGAAGATCTGTCTACAGTTACAGTAATCA
>QNTS01000057.1:241645-306081 GCA_003317085.1 Hucho hucho | reverse complement strand
ATTGTCCGTTTTTTTCAGATTCTTTTTTATGTTTGTTGTTGTTGTTATTTACTGTAATTGTAACCTGTACTGGATACAGTATTTTACGTTTGTCTGTTGTTTGCTGAGCTAACAGTGTTATGCACACTACTGTAGTAGCATGAAAACTGGGACATGTTTTGTTGTGATTCTCCATGTTGACATGTTGACTGATTTGGGTATATGGAGAGAAATAAATTATATTTTCCTCAGTCTGCAGCATTGGTCTTGTGTAGTGTTTGTATAGTTGCACTTTCTCTGTGTACTTCATTTACAGTACTCTAATCACTGAGAATTAGACTTGCTAAAAGTGTTTTAGGTTAGCAACAGCAGTGTGTAACTGGTTCAAACAGATTGAAGTCATACGAAATGTGTGTGTTTCGTATGGTAACAAAATATTGTTTTTATGAAGTCGTGTATAGTTTTGACAAAAGTGTTCCATTTTGCAAATGATCTGAAGTGTTGTGCTACTTTGGTGTAGGGTTGTGCTAATTGTGTGTAGTGTTTTGACAAACCGGGCCCTGTTTTCAAAATTGTGCTTAAACAATTGAAAAAAACTGTAAGAAATTCTTACAAATTAATCTAATTAAAAGCTAAAATGTCTTGAGTCAATAAGTATTCAACCCCTTTGTTATGGTATTGTGTGTTTAACAAGTTACATAATAAGTTGCTTGGACTCACTCTATGTGCAATAATATTGTTTAACATTATTTTGGAATGACTACCTCATCTCTTTACCGGAGAGTTGCCCGGGGAGGAAGGAAACCACTCAGGGATTTCACCATGAGGAAGATACAGAGAAAACTGAAGATGGATCAGCAACATTGTAGTTACTCCACAATACTAACCTAAATGACAGAGCGAAAAGAAGGAAGCCTGTACAGAATAAAAATATTCCAAAACATGCATCCTGTTTGCAATTAGACACTGAAGTAACACTAAAAAAATTTGGCAAATAAATGAACTTTATGTCCTGAATACAAAGCGTTATGTTTGGGCAAATCCAACACAACATACCACTCTTCATATTTTCAAGCATGGTGGTGGCTGCATCATGTTATGGGTATGTTTGTCAATGACAAGGACTAGGGAGTTTTGGGGGATAAAAATAAATGGAATAGAACTAAGCACAGGCAAAATCTTAGAGAAAAACCTGGTTCAGTCTGATTTCCAACAGACGATGGCAGACAAATTCACCTTTCAGCCAGACAATAACCTAAAACACAAGGCCAAATATATGCTGGAGTTGCTTACCAAAACGACATTGAATGTTCCTGATTGGCCTAGTTGTTTTGACTTAAATCGGCTTGAAAATCTATGGCAAGACTTGAAAATGGCTATCTAGAAATGATCAACAACCAGCTTGACAGAACTTGAAGAATTTTCAAAATAATAACGTGCAAATATTGTACAATCCAGGTGTGGAAAGCTCTTAGTGACTAACCCAGAAAGATTCACAGCTGTAATCACTGCCAAATGTGATTGTAACATGTATTGACTCAGGGGTGTGAATACTCATGTAAATTATATATTTCTGTATTTAATTTTCAATAAATTTGCAAACATTTCTTAAAACGTGTTTTCACTGTCATTATGTGGTAGTCAGGCTGTAACACAACAAAATGTGGAATAAGTCAAGGGGAATTAATACTTTCTGATGTCACTGTACAAATACAATTGTACTCAAAATATGTTTCTTACTTACTCCACAAAAAGGCATAACCTAGGTACAACCCTCTTCAAAACATTAGGCTATACATATCCAGTACCTATATGATCTGCAGAGGGTCTGGGATGAGGGGTGAGAGAAGGAGTCAGAGGCAGAGACGGCTGTCTTATTGGCCGTCTTATTATTGCTGTCTGTCTAACAAAACTGATTAGCACTTCTGAGCAGCAACAGGAATGGTTCTGCTCATCAGCATGCCTGTGGAGAAGACAGCGCCTCAGCTTTAATGTTACATGAGAGGATAAAGAGAGGTCAGCCATGGTGCAGCCCAAGGGGATTACAGAGACAAAGCGAGAGGGATAATGGGAAAGAAAGAGAGAGAGAAAGAGGGAAAGAAAGAGGGAAGGAGAGGGAAAGAATAAGAGAGCGAGAGAGAGAGTAAGACAGAGAGAGAGAGTGTAAAATACAGGTTTCATGCAGGATAGGCCACTGAAATCAGTTCACAAGAGACCCTCCTTGGAGCCTCTGAGGTTTCTAATGCTGATCTAGACTCCCTCGGTGCTATCCTGCAATGAATGTACTGTAGAAGTAACCTCCCTTTAAGGCTGTGCTAGGTGGGGATACTAATGCCCTAAACACCCTATTTTATGACAGTAGAAGGGCTTCTACAGTAGCTGTATGCACAGAGATGTCTTTTCTGTAAAATGTTGAACCTGACAGTCCTCCCACATATCTGATCATATCTCGTATATCTCTGTCTTGTGAAGGTATGGGGAATTTATTTCCCACATCCAAAGGTTTAAGAGATATACATTAGAGATCAAATAAACTTTTTTATGAGTACAGTTTTATACACACACACATATATATATATATATATATATATATATATATATATATATATATATATATATATATATATATACTGTATATAGTGTTTGGATTAAAATCCTGCTATACATTATAGGTTCATTGACAGTCATGCAACCAACTTACCCATGACCCAGCCTCTGTTAAGCTTTGTGTTTTTATCATTATTATGGTAAAACAACTGTATAGGTTCACCCTCCCAGTATGTATACCCTGAAGTTACATATACCCTACCAAGCAGGTGGGAGGAACAAAACACAGTCAGCAAGGTCTGAAGGAGAGGAACAAACATTACGATCAGATAAACCTGACATATTTTTTATGTGATGCCAGGAGGCATGGAAAGCTGAATTTACATATTTCTGAAAATGTCCACAGGCAGATTGTTTTAAGGCCACATCTCGCTGTTTTGCATATGCTGCCTTATGGTGCTCGCAGTCTCAGACAAATACATCTTCATTATCGCAGGAAGCTATGAGCTCTGTTCAATCCAACCCCCCCACATCGTTTTGTTCTTCAAATTAACTAGTTGAACTGGTGTAATACTGTGTCTTCAATGAGTAATTAATGCTGTTGCCTGGCAAATACTGGTACTTTCTGTTCTCTGTGCTTATGGAAGGAGACTTTTGCTTAACTTTGTTACTCCAGGCATCATTGTTTACGTTGAATGCATCTCCATGGACCATTAGGGACGGACCAACTGATCCCCACTATTGAATTCTGAAGCTTTCTCAATCGATGTGTTTACTCCAAAGGCACCAGGAACACAGCCTACTGAGTGTGTGCTTTGGGCTAACAAACAACAAATATATATTTAATTAGAAATGTAATTGTGGACTTAATTCAATTGTGAGTATGGAGAAGAGCACAACTGCACAGTATGACAGTATAACAGAAGTTATCTCAATGAACCCCTACACACATTCCCTATATACAGTACACTACCAAACCAAACAACACCCACTATATGTTATTAAGGATGGGTTACATTGTGTATTAGCTACATCACAGCAGTTATAGCAGTACACTTCACCTTTATACATCGATAAACAATGGTCAGCAATGGTAAAAAGGTCTTAAAGTCCATCAATGGTTTTAACATAATATAGACTTTTGTATCGTGAGCAGAGAGAATGGCGATACTGTTAAGCACTGCATTTCGGTTCTGTGACTTCCATCCTCACACGTTTGCCTTTGGGGTTGTGATTGACAAGTGGCAGCCTGTCAGGCAGGCAGGCAGGCTGAATGTGAGGAACCATCTGTCTTGATCGCACCAGTCTCCCCCCAAGAACCTATGAAACTCACCATCTGAGAGCCCCTCCCCAGCTGAGGGACCTGTGACACTTTCTTACAAGCACCACGGAGAGAGAAAAGCAACTTCACTTATCTGTCCTTACATTAACATTCATGATGTTTTGATTGTCCGAAAAGGAATAGTTTGTTGCTGCAGCTTGTAATGTAGCTAAGCTAGTTGTGAAGAGCTTAATAATTTATTGCATTATTTATGAAATTAAACTGCTCATTTAATTACTTGGCATCAAACTGAAGAGTTGTTCTCATAAGTTTTATTTTTATTTATCCATTATTTTACCAGGTAAGTTGACAGAGAACACATTCTCATTTACAGAAACAACCTGGGGAATAGTTACAGCGGAGAGGAGGGGGATGAATGAGCCAATAGTAAGCTGGGGATGATTAGGTGACTGTGATGGTATGAGGGCCAGAATGGGAATTTAGCCAGGACACCGGGGTTAACACCCCTTCTCTTACGATAAGTGCCATGGGATCTTTAGTGACCACAGATAGTCAGGACACCCGCTGAAAATCCCATCTGAAAAAAAGCACCCTACACAGGGCAATGTCCCAATCATTGCCCTGGGGCATTGGGATATTTCATTAGACCAGAGGAAAGGGTTCCTCCTACTGGCCCTCCAACACCACATCCAGCAGCATCTGGTCTCCCATGCAGGGACCAACCAGGACTAACCCTAGTTCAAATCAAATCAAATCAAAGTTTATTTGTCACGTGCGCCAAATACAACAGGTTTAGACCTTACAGTGAAATGCTTACTTACAGGCTCTAACCAACAGTGCAAAAATAATAATAAAATAAAATACAATAAACAAAGGTATTAGGTGAACAATAGGTAAGTAAAGAAATAAAAACAACAGTATATACAGTGGCGAGGCTATATACAGTAGCGAGCCTGTAAAAGTAGCGAGGCTATAAAAGTAGCGAGGCTACATACAGACACCGGTTAGTCAGGCTGATTGAGATAGTATATGTACATGTATTTATGGTTAATGTGACTATGCATATACAGTGAAGGAAAAAAGTATTTGATCCCCTGCTGATTTTGTACGTTTGCCCACTGACAAAGAAATGATCAGTCTATAATTTTAATGGTAGGTTTATTTGAACAGTGAGACACAGAATAACAACAAACGCATGTGAAAAATGTTATAATTTGATTTGCATTTTAATGAGGGAAATAAGTACTTGAACCCCTCTCAATCAGAAAGATTTCTGGCTCCCAGGTGTCTTTTATACAGGTAACGAGCTGAGATTAGGAGCACACTCTTAAAGGGAGTGCTCCTAATCTCAGTTTGTTACCTGTATAAAAGACACCTGTCCACAGAAGCAATCAATCAATCAGATTCCTAACTCTCCACCATGGCCAAGACCAAAGAGCTCTCCAAGGATGTCAGGGACAAGATTGTAGACCTACACAAGGCTGGAATGGGCTACAAGACCATCGCCAAGCAGCTTGGTGAGAAGGTGACAACAGTTGGTGCGATTATTCGCAAATAGAATAAACACAAAAGAACTGTCAATCTCCCTCGGCCTGGGGCTCCATGCAAGATCTCACCTCGTGGAGTTGCAATGATCATGAGAACGGTGAGGAATCAGCCCAGAACTACACNAACTGGGTGAAAGTGTTGTGGTCAGATGGGACCAAAATGGAGCTCTTTGGCATCAACTCAACTCGCCGTGTTTGGAGGAGGACGAATGCTGCCTATGACCCCAAGAACACCATCCCTACTGTCAAACATGGAGGTGGAAACATTATGCTTTGGGGGTGTTTTTCTGCTAAGGGGACAGGACAACTTCACCACATCAAAGGGACGATGGACGGGGCCATGTACCGTCAAATCTTGGGTGAGAACCTCCTTCCCTCAGCCAGGGCA
Source organism: Hucho hucho (assembly GCA_003317085.1). Lineage (NCBI taxonomy): Eukaryota > Metazoa > Chordata > Actinopteri > Salmoniformes > Salmonidae > Hucho > Hucho hucho. The sequence goes on along the minus strand of QNTS01000057.1, from coordinate 300,338 downwards.
TTGAAAATGGGTCGTGGATGGGTATTCCAGCATGACAATGACCCAAAACACACGGCCAAGGCAACAAAGGAGTGGCTCAAGAAGAAGCACATTAAGGTCCTTGAGTGGCCTAGCCAGTCTCCAGACCTTAATCCCATAGAAAATCTGTGGAGGGAGCTGAAGGTTCGAGCTGCCAAATGTCAGCCTTGAAACCTTAATGACTTGGAGAAGATCTGCAAAGAGGAGTGGGACAAAATCCCTCCTGAGATGTGTGCAAACCTGGTGGCCAACTACAAGAAACGTCTGACCTCTGTGATTGCCAATAAGGGTTTTGCCACCAAGTCATGTTTTGCAGAGGGGTCAAATACTTATTTCCCTCATTAAAATGCAAATCAATTTATAACATTTTTCACATGCGTTTTTCTGGATCAAATAAACCTACTATTAAAATTATAGACTGATCATTTCTTTGTCAGTGGGCAAACGTACAAAATCAGCAGGGGATCAAATACTTTTTTCCCTCACTGTGTGATGAACAGAGAGTAGCAGTAGTGTAAAAAAGGGGTTGGCGGGTGGTGGGACACAATGCAGATAGATAGCCCAGTTAGCCAATGTGCGGGAGCACTGGTTGGTCGGTCCAATTGAGGTAGTATGTACATGAAAGTATAGTTAAAGTGACTATGCATATATGATAAACAGAAAGCAGCAGCGGGGGGGCACAATGCAAAAAGTCCGGATAGCCATTTGATTACCTGTTCAGGAGTCTTATGGCTTGGGGGTAAAAACTGTTGAGAAGCCTTTTTGTCCTAGACTTGGCACTCCGGTACCACTTGCCATGCGTTAGTAGAGAGAACAGTCTATGACTGGGGTGGCTGGGGTCTTTGACAATTTTTAGGGCCTTCCTCTGACACCGCCTGGTGTAGAGGTCCTGGATGGCAGGCAGCTTAGCCCCAGTGATGTACTGGGCCGTACGCACTACCCTCTGTAGTGCCTTGCGGTCAGAGGCGGAGCAATTGCCGTACCAGGCAGTGATGCAACCAGTCATGATGCTCTCGATGTTGCAGCTGTAGAACCTTTTGAGGATCTCAGGACCCATGCCAAATCTTTTTAGTTTCCTGAGGGGGAATAGGCTTTGTCGTGCCCTCTTCACAACTTTCTTGGTCTGTTTGGACCATTCTAATTTGTTGGTGATGTGGACACCACGGAACTTGAAGCTCTCAACCCGCTCCACTACAGCCCGTCAATGAGAATGGGGGCGTGCTCGGTCCTCCTTTTCCTGTAGTCCACAATCATCTCCTTAGTCTTGGTACGTTGAGGGATAGGTTGTTATTCTGGCACCAGTCATATAATGTAAAGCCATTTACAAACTAGGCAAACCAATTTGAATAAGAAGACAATGAACTACTTATTGACTGATCGCTCCCAACCTACAATATAGGAATCCCTACACAGTTGACTACTTTAAAATGGCGGAAGCCCTCAACGGCACCATCTCTACAGAAGGGATGGAAAATGTCAGAATCCAGATGGATGGACAATGACAGAATACAGATAGAATACAGTGAGGTAATCCTCTCCCTTAATTGTTTAATTAATGCTGTAAGTCTCGTTATGGTCCAAAGATCACAGGGGTCTACTTTACTCCACATGAGACGGAATACTCTTTATACCCAACAGCAAATAAGATGTTTAGAATATTCCAAAACTCATAATTGGTTTGTACTTACAAATCTGTGATGGTTACAGATGATTACAGGTCATCATAAAGTAGTGAAACCATACTAACTATACTTAATACACTACAAGTGTTCCTCACAATGACAATTACCATTTTATTAAGTTGTTTCATTCATTGCAATCATCATTCTGTGAACACAGCCCTACATGAATTAGTGGTCTTTGGGTTCCTGTGATCTGTTGACTTGTGCTGATCTAATGAGAAAATAGCTCAGACTCTGGGAACGTAATTTCTGTCTCTTCTGATTAGATGATTACACCTTGATCAATGTGCGTGTCATGATTTGTAGAAAAGGCAAATCATGCGACTCCGTTTTGTTTGCACAATAATGAATGCAGAGGTGGTTATTTTGTCACAGTTAGTTTAACACTGTGGAATACCTTTGACCTCTAAATGTAGCTCTGTAGTTACAGTAGCCTAATAACAGCTCAGCATATACATGTACTGCAGTGATTGAGTGACAGTTGATCATTTCAGTGACTTTAATACTGTACGTATACACTGTTTCTCTAAATCCTAGCTATCTCAGCTTTGTAATACTACTCAATTTCACCAAACAAAACAAAGTAGAGAAAAAAAACTTAAATTGCCTTTGGTTCTCCTCGCATTCTCTGGCCTCCTATCTATCATTGTGAGATGTTGTAAATGGTTTGAGATGCTTGGTTAAAAGAAGGATGGGGGGACTGTCAGGCAGTATTATTGCTTGTGAATGAAAATGTGTGGGAGAATGGTAAATATCACAGGGAAAATGTTGTCTTGCAGCCACAGGAACACCAGCTGTCTGAGGCACAAAAATAGAGTAAAATAATGAAAGTGGAATAAATTAAATTAGTATAGAGGAAGGCACTGGCAGGGACACTCATACAAATGACTGTGATACTTTTCATTTTTATCCTGAAACTGTTGTTACCTATGTATGTATGACAAACTTTTTTCATTATCTGGATGGGTCTGAGGATGGGTGTGAGGTTTAAATGGGTATACCAGTCAAATGCAAGCAGGTGTGCATACCAACCTGCCACCTTGATGGTTAGTTAAAGCCCCAATGTAGTCGTTTTTACCTCAATATAAAATAATTTCTGGGTAACAATTAAGATCCTTGCTGCACTAGTTTTACATTTAAATGGTAAAAAATAAACAAAAATCTATTTTTAGCAACAAAAATTCTCAAGACAGAATTTAGCTTGGGCTATTTGGAAGTGGTCTGAGTGGGAACGGGGGCATGATTAGCTGAAAGGTTTGTAACTCTCTTTAGCCCCGTTTATACTTGGTTCTAACACTCATCTGTTGTCCTGATTTTGTTCATATTCACATTGTGCCCACATTTGTCGACAGGTGTAGACAATAAAAATATGCATTGTGAACTGATTGTGATTAGATCTTCCTGAACACTTCTGGAAGTAGACGAATACGCATCTTGTACCGATATCCTTGAAGTGTAAACGAATCCTGACAACGAAACCGTATAAATTTGGCCAATGTCACGGTTGTCCCACCCTTTAAAAAAAAAAACACACCGGCCAGTTGGGGTAGTAAGCGATTATGGACAACGATACTCTCCTCCAGAATTTACAAAGTGCCTATTGGTACTGTGGCCGGATACCATAGTCCAATACTGCGTCCAGCTCTGAATAAAACTGACATGTAGAAATAAAGATATTTATGAAATGGTCCTGAATGAGAGAAAAAGGCTTATCCCATTCCCATGTCAAATGCTAGGGCAAAATCGAAAATGTGCAAAGGACTGTAATAGCAGAATTTAAACTGAACTACAAATTTATTGGGGATGCATGGGACGGACTATGATTTAGTCACAGCAGAAGAGAACAGTGCATGACAAGTGTATGGCAAGGTATAATGTGTAGCCTAATGTTCCACCTGTAACTTTAGATCTAGCCAGAAGGAACAGTGGGCAGGTGATGAGTAGTCTATTTCAGTTGCTGTATCAGATAGAAAAATAAAACAGTGATATTATAATGCCATCTTTTTCAATTGTAATATTTAACATTTACGTTTTTGTCGTTTAGCAGATGTTGTTATCCAGAACGATTTACAGTTGGTGCGTTCATCTTAAGACAGCTAGTTGGAACACGCACATATCACAGTCATACTGTAGTGAGTACATTTTTCCTCAATAAAGTAGCTATCACCAAAGTCAGAGCTAGTAAGATGGAAAATAATAAAGTAGATGGCCCTAGCTTGCAAAAAGATAGTACTAGAAAACAACAGATTATGACAGAATTCATTCTTATCACTCCTGGAGATATCAAAAGTACATTCTATAGCCTTATTCTATTCTATTATATTTTGTAATCTTCAAGCATTTTCCAGCTATTAATAAAGAGCAGAAGATGACTAAATGTATGCATTAAGGCGAATAGCTTCTGTATGCAAGAGCGAGGCCATTGTCCAATATATTGTACAATACAAAGGACTATTTAGACAACTTTTAGATTGACACTTTATTCAATAATAAAGCCATAGTATTTGCTTTACATGCTTGGTCATTTTGCACTTTTTTTTTTAGCGATTGCTGCTCATATCCGTTTTCATAATTTGACCACGCGTCTTGCTATCGGTTATCAAATTAGAGGTTCCGTTCGTGAATTATCACTGATCAATGATTTGTTGGAAACCAAACCATGTTCGTTCTCCCAGCATGTCGCATTTTTGTCATTTGTTACTGTTTAGGCCTATATTAAAGGTTATTTACAACACACGATTTCAATAATATAAAGACAACGTATGTAAACATCCATGCGTAAAGATCAACTCTGTCCATGCCTGTTTGGATATGGCTGCGTTTAGACAGGCAGCCCTATTTATTTCACTAATTGGTATTTTGACTAATCAGATCAGCTCTTAAAAAGAGCCGATGTGAAAAGATCTGATGTGATTGGGCAAAAGACCAATTAGTGGAAGAAATACCTGAATTGGGCTGCCTGTGTGAACACAACCTTTGTAGCCTACAATGTTAATTAACCTTTTCTGTAGGCAGTAATGATGAGAGTATAAAACTATTCACAATAAAAGTGTGCTGTTTTCAGTCTATTTACACAGCTTGTGTCATAAGGGGAGGTCCAAGGCAGGTTTGATTAATTTGCATACAGGGCGGGACCAGGGAATCTGGTCACAATGCGGGCACATGTGTAGATGCAACAAATCTCGATCAGATAGGGATCAGATCATCTTGATCAGATGACGACAACCAATGCAAAATGTAACCACGGCTTAGGTTATTGGTCTATATTAACATATACCGCCTGGTGATGTCACCAGACAAACCAAAACTCCACCCATGCAAACCCTGCTGATTAGAAGGTCCTGTGTAGATTGTATTTTCAACCACCAACTATCAGGAAATAACACTGATAAAATGTCTTCGCATTTTTATAGTGTTAGTTTCATCAGCTGTTTTACATTATGATACAAAACACAGGAAAAACTGATTTGACTGCAGTGTGCCTTTAAATCCCCCCCCCCCTCCCCAACATGCAATTACTGTACACGTGAGTCCTCTGGATCTACATCTACACAGCAGAAGCTGATTGAAGCACTATGAGCCTCCAACGGAATTCATTTGCAGTAATAATCACAGCCGTGATCACTACCCATAGACCATTAGAGATCTCATAGACAAGCCCTGAGAGAAATGTGACAGAGTTCTATGGGTAGAAAGGGGAGTCTGCGTCCCATATAGCACCCAATAACTTTTACTAAATGTGACTCGATTCAGGAAACTAGGCGTATGTCGCAAGTCACGACTTCACAGGAGACCTGTTTGAAAGTAAACCATTTTTTTTTATCAAAATGCGTTTTTTGGAAGAAAGGTGAACTTTCAAGTGCCTTAATAACAAACTTGTATGCCATCTGTAAATACAAATAAAATTGTTAAATTACGAGCCTTGTTGGTTAACTTGTCAGGGAGCGGTGGGTCGCTAGCCGACACTACCAGGTGAAATGCAAGACAAAATTCCAAAATTGAATTATTAAAAATGCACCAATATACAAGTGTTCCATACTCATCAAAAGCTCTGCTTCTTGGCAATATCATAGCGTTGTCGGATTTCAAAAAGGCTTTACGGCGAAAGCACTACATTTGATTGTTTGAGGCTAGAACCTCACATATTTTCCATAACCATGAAATCTTTAGCCAGCGCGGTCGATAGAAAATGCATTTCACAGGGAAAACCTGTGCCTTACCTTTTGTAGAACGTCTGCAGAGGGCTTCCTAAGTGTCCAACGAAGACAATCCATGGGTATTTGGTTAGAAAAAGTAATTTATTATATCCTTAAATCTCCTTTTGNATTTTTTTTTATCAAAATGCGTTTTTTGGAAGAAAGGTGAACTTTCAAGTGCCTTAATAACAAACTTGTATGCCATCTGTAAATACAAATAAAATTGTTAAATTACGAGCCTTGTTGGTTAAGCCACAGAAAAAGATTTTCGATTTTCCAACTAGCCATGATTGGCTGAGATAATGAGTGGACTGGACATGCCGAGAGAGGAGTTCGGATTGGTCTGCCATATTGAAGGCTTCTATCTATTTGAGCTTGTCAGTCTGTGTTGGTAATCTTGTCGAACACAGCTTTTTTTAAAAAATGTATTGTGTAGCGGAGCTGCAGAAGTGTTGCTCTCCACTTTCTGGAGGATCAAGTTTTGAAATCAGTGGAATTAGAGTATGATAGCTAAAGTGATGGAGAAAATACCTGTCTCTGGATTCTTCCAACCGTGGTATGGCATTCCTGACAGGGAGATGTGTCCATCATGTATGACGATGTATACAGGTAAGGTAGTCTAGCGTTAGCAAGCTACATTTTCAGATATTATACGTTTATAATTTTGACAGAAAGTGGTTTCATTTCAAGCATTGTTGGCACTTTGTTCATTGTTGTTTAACTAGCTAACATTAGCTGGCTGGCTCGTTATCTAAAGTTACGTGACATGTGTGATCTTAAACGTTGTTTACCTAGCTAGGTTCCTAGCTAGCCATATGTCTTAAGCTAAAGTGTACTGTTAGCTAGCTAGCTAACGTTAGCTGGCTGGCTCCCTAGCGGACGTTATTATTAGTTTCCCAGAGCTGTTTTCTTTTCTAGTTAGAGCCTAATGTTCGGGAGATGTGTCCATCAAGCATGATGATGTATACAGGTAAGGTAATCTAGCGTTAGCTAGCTACATTTTTAGATATTACACATTTCTAATTTTGATAGAAAGTGGTTTCATTTCAAGCTAAAGTTTTGTCACATTGGCACGTTGTTCATTGTTGTTGAACTAGCTAACGTTAGCTGGCTAGCTCGTTAGCTAACGTTACGTGATGTTTGTGATCTTAAAGGTTGTTTACCTAGCTAGGTTAATTGTTTACCTAGCTAGCTAGCTACAGTATATGTCTTAAGCTAAAGTGTACTGTTAGCTAGCTAGCTAATGTTAGCTGGCTGGCTCCCTAGCGGATGTTATTATTAGTTTCCCAGAGCTGTTTGCTTTTCTAGTTAGAGCCTAATGTTAGGCATTGTTGGCACTTTGTTGTTTAACTAGCTAACATTAGCTGGCTGGCTCGTTAGCTAATGTTACCTGATGTGTGTACAACACCCGTTGAATATGGCCGGTGTCAGTAAACATCTGCAAAAAAGCGTAAGGAAATTGTTGCCAGCAGAGCTGGTTAGGCTGTTTCATCTTATCCAGAGGTAAACAAATCAACAGCCAGAGCGTTGTGTGCGCTCCGAGATGAGTGGGGCTAAAGCTTAAGAGGGTGTGAATGGGTGTAGACAACTAGATACCAAACATTCAAAGGCGATTTTCTCAAAAGTGAGTTTACAAGTTGATCAACTTTCAAAGCAGAATTACTTTCCCATTGTGTATGATATTCCATTTTGTAGCTCTGAGTGTCTACTTTTATCCAATGTAAAAAAACACAATTTCACATTTTGCTACAAGACAGTATCCAGGTCGTGAGTCACACATGTAGTCCATTATGTAGGGAATAGGGTGCCATTTGGGACATAGTCGGGGTATATTTGTATTTTATATTATCTCTCCCCTCTCCCTGTTTTTCCTTAAAAATAAAACATCAGCCTCAAATTCTTGAAATGTATTGGTCCTGAGAGTGGGTTCTTCAGAATATGTGAAATGTATTGGTCCTGAGAGTGGATTCTTCAGAATATGTGAAACGTATTGGTCCTGAGAGTGGGTTCTTCAGAATATGTGAAATGTGCGAGCCCAGGGTGCAGCCTAATTAGATTACGTCTCCTCAATTATATCGCTGTAATTAATCGTGTGGTGATTAGGAATTGAGGAGGACAGGCATGCTAGTTTTAATCAGCCTTATTGTCAATAACCTGAATCAGGTCAACCACAAGGCTTCCTGTTCTATCTAAACTTTGCACCTCCAAAAACACCACACGGATACACCCAAAGAATGGCATTTTGGGATGCAAATAGTTTAGCATGGATGCATGTAATGAATGTACTGTAGTTAGGCCTCCCTCTCTCCCTGCATAGCTAAGACTCCCTCTCTCCATCTATCCCTACATAGATAGGCCTCCCGCTCTCCCTCCATCCCTACATAGGTAGGCCTCCCGCTCTCCCTCCATCCCTACATAGGTAGCCCTCTGTCTCTCCCTCCATCCCTACATAGATAGGCCTCCCTCTCTCCCTCCATCCCTACATAGATAGGCCTCCCTCCCTCTCTCCCTCCATCCCTACATAGATAGGCCTCCCTCCCTCTCTCCCTCCATCCCTACATAGGTAGGCCTCCCTCTCTCCCTTCATCCCTACATTGATAGTTCTCTCTCTCTTCCTACACAGATACGCCTCCCTCTCTCCCTCCATCCCTACATTGATAGGCCTCCCTCTCTCCCTCCATCCCTACATTGATAGGCCTCCCTCTCTCCCTCCATCCCCACATAGATAGGTCTCCCTCGCTTCCTACCGATAGGCCTCCCTCTCTCCCTCCATCCCTACATACACTATATATACAAAAGTATGTGGACACCCTTTCAAATGAGTGGATTCGGCTATTTCAACCACACCCATTGCTGACAGGTGTATAAAATTGAGCACACTGCCATGCAATCTCCATAGAAAAACATTACTGAAGAGCTCAGTGACTTTCAACGTGGCACCGTCATAGCGTGCCACCTTTCCAAAAAGTCAGTTTGTAAAACGTATGCCCTGCTAGAGCTGCCCCGGTCAACTGTGCTTTTATTGTGAAGTGGAAACGTCTACTGTAGGAGCAACAAGGGCTCAGCCACAAAATCACGCTTCACCATCTGGCAGTCCGATGGACGAATCTGGGTTTGGCGGATGCAAGGAGACCACCACCTGCTCCAATGCATAGTGCCAACTCTAAAGTTTGGTGGAGGAGGAAAAATGGTCTGGGGCTGTTTTTCATGGTTCGGGCTGGGCCCCTTAGCTACAGTGAAGAGATTTTAACGCTAAAGCATGCCAATGACATTCTAGACTATTCTGTGTTTCCAACTTTGTGGCAACAGTTTGGGGAAGTCCCTTTCCTGTTTCAGCATGACAGCAATACAGCATACAGAAATGGTTTGTCGAAGATCGGTGTGGAAGAACTTGACTTGCCGGCACAGAGCCCTGACCTCAACCCCATCGAACACCTTTGCGATGAATTGGAACGCCGACTGCGTGCCAAGCCTAATCGACCTCACTAATGCTCTTGCGGCTGAATGGACGCAAGTCAGCAATGTTCCAACATCTAGTGGAAAGGCTTCCTAAAAGAGTGGTGGCTGCTGTAGCAGCAAAGGGGGAACCAACTCCATATTAATGCCTATGATTTTGGAATGAGATGTTCGACGAGAAGGTGTCCACATACTTTTGGTCATGTAGTGTATCTCATCACATTTCTGCTGCAAACAATGTCTTTTGGTTGAGAAATGGTGGCTTACTCCCATTCTCCTCTGAGAAGATACAATGGCCTATCTGAAATGCAAGTGGTCTCCACAGCAATGTGTTTTTCATTACATCAGTCGAAACTGCAACCTCTTCAAAAGAAATTCAGATGGCCCTTACTATCTATTAGTAATACACAGGCATGCTCTGCTCATCAAGGCATGCTGGTGAGCTGCGCATGTACACTTAGGCTTGTGTGTGTTTGTGTGTGTCAAAAAACGTGAACGTTTTACTTGACTGACAGAACATTTTGATTCTAGTTTCACAGCTACGGGTCCATTTTCAATGAATTACACTGGTTTTGTCTATATTTTACAACATCAATAAAAACACAGTGAAAATTGTGTAGGTGTTCCAGTGGAAATTACTCTTTCGCACAATTTTCCCTCTGCACACACAAGCAACGCTAATTGAAGATGCTTATAAAAGACAAAAGCAATTAAAGCTTTTATGGAGGTAATCAGCTTTTCTCTGCCTCCTTTACCTGCTCTTCACTGACTGGTTGGCTGGCTGGCTGGCTCGCTGGGTGGCTCAGCCTCGGCTTCTGATCTTAGTGGAGCAAAGAGAGAACAATCATTCAGTCAGAGGAGAATGATCAGAAACCAACATTACGAGTGTAAAGAATCGATCATTCTAATTATCCGTTTAACGCCACAGCTGATTATAGTAATTAGGTAATGCTGTTAAGTGTCTTCATTCATGCTTTCTCTCTCACTCCTTCTCTATAGACACACATTGCATGCAGTGCCAGAGTGGATACAGAAGACAAGAGCCATATACTGTCTGGCTCTACAGAAGACACTCTGAGGCTGGAGCTGAAAATGTATACAAGGCAATGTGCAGGCACTCACAATACAGCATTTACCCAATTACCTCCATTAACTGCTATATCACCCATCAATCTAACAACTTTTTCACAACTGTTTTGAGTCATAAGTCATTCATAAGGGACTTTTTTATTTCACTATTTCACCTTCAAAAGAAAATAGTTTGCTCACTTTTTATAGCTCTGGGTGCATGGAGGCAAAATTACAGTGGCTTGCGAAAGTATTCACCCCCCTTTGCATTTTTCCTATTTTGTTGCCTTACAACCTGGAATTAAAATGGATTTTGGGGGGGGGTTGTATCCTTTGATTTACACAACATGCCTACCACTTTGAAGATGCTAAATATTTTGGGGGGTGAAACAAACAAGAAATAAGACAAAAAAACGGAAAACTTGAGCATGCATAACTATTCACCCCCCCAATGTCAATACTTTGTAGAGCCACCTTTTGCAGCAATTACAGCTGCAAGTCTCTTGGGGGTATGTCTCTATAAGCTTGGCACATCTAGCCACTGGGATTTTTGACCATTATTCCAAGGCAAAACTGCACCAGCTCCTTCAAGTTGGATGGGTTCTGCTGGTGTACAGCAATCTTTAAGTCATAACACAGATTCTCAATTGGATTGAGGGCTGGGCTTTGACTAGGCCATTCCAAGACATTTACATGTTTCCTCTTAAACCACTCAAGTGTTGCTTTAGCAGTATGCTTAGGGTCATTGTCCTGCTGGAAGGTGAACCTCTGTCCCAGTCTCAAATCTCTTGAAGACTGAAACGGATTTCTCTCAAGAATTTCACTGTATTTAGTGCCATTCATCATTCCTTCAATTCTGACCAATTTCCCAGTCCCTGGCGATGTAAAACATCCCTACAGCATGATGCTGCCACCACCATGCATCACTGTGGGGATGGTGTTCTCGGGGTGATGAGAGGTGTTGGGTTTGCGCCAGACATAGTGTTTTCCTTGATGGCCGAAAAGCTAAATTTTAGTCTCATCTAACTAGAGTACCTTCTTCCATATGTTTGGGGAGTCTCCCACATGCCTTTTGGCGAACACCAGTGCTTGCTTGTTTTTTCTTTAAGCAATGGATTTTTAATTTTTTGGCAACTCTTCCGTAAAGCCAAGCTCTGTGGAGTATACTGCTTAAAGTGGTCCTATGGACAAATACTCCAATCTCTGCAGTGGAGCTTTGCAGCTCCTTCAGGGTTTTCTTTGGTCTCTTTGTTTTTTATTTTTTTTAATATTTTTAAATAAGGTATTTTTTTCATTTCACTTCACCAATTTGGACTATTTTGTGTATGTTCATTACATGAAATACAAATAAAAATGTTAATTAAAATTCTGTGCAACTTATGTCATTATATTTTGATTTAACCAGGCTTAAGAACAAAATCTTATTTACAATGATGGCCTACCCCGGCCAAACCTGAGCCAATTGTGCATCGCCCTATGGTACTCCCAATCACAGGCGGTTGTTATAAAACCTAGAATTTAACCATGGTCTGTAGTGACACCTCTAGCACTGAGATGCAGTGTCTTAGACCGCTGCGTCACTTGGGAGCCATGGCTCACATCAAATGGCTATGAACCCTCAAAAGGCTTGTGTACTGTAGGTGTACCACAATGACATGGCGGGACAATTAGTATGGTGAAATTAAACTGTGACGACTGCCATTAATGCCGACGAATCGCCTTGTACAGTACATTCCTTGTATACTGCGTATCACAGCTGACAGCTTTAACTGAATAATCTATCAGTTGTAACTGATACATTATCTTTACAGACGTTGACTTCCTCTATAGAAACTGATTGGTGCGTTGTGCCGTGTAGCTACCACAGGAATTTGTTTTTAAAAGCCCATCTGTTTAGCAGGGTATGGAACATTTAAGCTTCATATTTTGTTTCCTGGTAGTAAACAATATATGTGTTTTGGAGCTAGCTAGGTATGCCGTAACCAGTAAAGCAACACTCTTCTTCATAACTCATGTTGGATAATAATAAAAGTTACCTGCATGGCGGTGTGACATAACAGCATTAATCTGCTGTCTGAGTCCATTGTGTTCAATATGTTTTGGACCTGACGTTAAAGTGTATAACAGACAGCAGAATGTTTTTGTCTAAGTAATTTGCACACAGCCTGGTTATTATCACACCGGTCTATGTTGTAAATACATTTGTCTTTCTCTCAATTAACATGTGGTGGAGAAGTCTCTCTGAGGTTTGTTATTGGGTTTATTCATGAACATGGATGAACACTGATCATGCTGTCATTGCTAATGGTGTAGAGAGAGAGAGGACTGGAGCTATTCTCTGTGGCATGCACCCAACCCTATTCACTGCAATGCCCCCAAAGGCAGCCTTGCAGATGTTTACACACTGATAACTTCTGGAGGAAATCGCAGAGCTAGAGAGAGAGATGGAAAGAGGTAGAGGGAGAGTGGAAAGTAAATAGAGGGAGAGGGAAAAAACGGGGGGGGGGGCTCATTCCTGGTCCATTTTTGGTTTCAAGCAGAGCAACTATTTCACTACATTGCAGCATCATAGCCTACATAGAGACTGAAGACAGTTTTGTTTTTATGTTTCAGTGATTACAGAGCAAAAACTAAAACCCAAAGACAACATTTTATGAATTTGGTGTGAATCGGAATTTGTTATGAAGGTTTTTGATATTTTTTAGTTTGTCATCATTGGATGTCTTAGTTTTAGGACCCCTTTTAGGTATCAAAAATATACATATATATATATATTGAACTAAAATATAAACGCAAAATGCTTTAATGCCAAACCAGCAGAGGGAGCCCTCGCCGGAGTACTGACTGTGCTCCACTCCCTTTGCTTCCTCTGCACTCATTTCCTGTCTGACTGCTATTTAGCCAGAAACCATGTCTGTACTCATTGCGAAGTATTGCCAGTTTACCTGCCTTACCGAGCGTTATTTCCTGTTTTCCCTGCCTGTCTTCTATGTATGATTCTGCCTGGTTCTCTGTTTTTCAATTATCTGGATTATTCTCTTTGTTTTGGTTACCTGATCGGACTGATGTTTTTGCTTGGATCTATTGTCTTTTGCCTTTTGGAATTCCCCTTTGGATGTCGACAGATCTGACTGCTACTTTGGTTTTGACCCTCTGCCTGCCTTCTCGTATTTGTCTCTGGTAACTGTCTTTAATAAACTTCCGCACATGGATTCTCACTCGGCCTCAGCGTCCACGTTACAGAATACTTCGCCTCCAATGAGTCCAGCGGAAATTTCGAACATGCAAGCTGCATTCGCTTATCAAAGCGAGGTGTTGAAGGGGTACCAGGAACAACAAACCAAGCTCCAATCAGTCAACGAACATCTAACGCACTACATCCAATCACTTCCACAACCCACGCCGAAGACGGTAAGCTTCGCCCTTCCTGAGAAGTTTGATGGTACTGCCGAACAATGTAAAGGCTTCATTCGTCAAATCCAGCTGTACTTTAATCATCAAGGGGATAAATTCGAATCAGAGGAAAAGAAATGTGCGTTCTTAATGACGCTGTTAACGGGGAGAGCTATCGACTGGGCTGCAGCGGTTAGGGACTCTGATTCACGGTTCAGATATTCAGTGGATTATTTCATCCAACAACTCCGTGAAGTGTTTGAATACCCCGCAGGAGGCAAGGACGTGTCAACACAAATCATTAACATCACACAAGGTAACCGCACCGCTGCTGATTATGCTATTGAATTTATAACACTGGCTGCACAGTGGTTGGAATGATATCGCTTTAAAAGCCATGTTTCACCGTAGTCTCAACACTGAACTGCAAACCGAACTAGCTTGTAAAGGAGAGGCGTCGGCAACATCAATTATGCTATTACTGCGGTGAGGCAGGCCATCGCAGTCTAGGATGTCCACACAAATCCCAAGCCGTTCCCAGGGTAAATATTAAACATTTCTCCTTACTCAATAACAAATAATTTACCTTACCTATTACTCTCAGGACTGACACATTGTCTTGTGAATTGACAGCGATGATCGACTCTGGAGCCGCTCTGAATCTGATTAATAAGGACATTGTCACCAAGTATAACATTCCCATTCAACCATGCACACCACCAATCAAGATCAAGGCCATTGATGATGCACTCATTGGAGAGGGGATCACTCATCAAACAAAAACTTTCACACTCAATGTCGGTTTGCTGCATCAAGAATCTATCACACTGTACATCGTTGACTCTCCCAAACTCGAGATCATCCTGGGACATCCCTGGCTCTCCATCCACGACCCTGACATTTCCTGGTATCATGGTGAGCTGACTCATTGGTCCTCATCTTGTTTCAATCACTGCTTTCCCACTAAGCCCCAACCATGTCTCACAACCAGTATTGAAAGTCCCGATACCCTCAAGACTGTGAACATCCCCACCTATTACTCCAATCTTTCTGAAGTCTTTAGCAAAACCAAGGCCACGCAGCTACCACCACACCGACCCTGGGACTGTACTATTGATCTGCTTCCCAATGCCATGCCACCCAAAGGAAAAGTTTATCCTCTCTCCCGACCCGAAAGTCAAGCAATGGAGGGGTATATTGCAGAGGCTCTGAACTCAGGTTTTATTCGTCCATCTACATCTCCAGCAGGGCCTTAATCCTCCATCCTTCTTTTTGTCAAAGGAGAATCCTGCAGCGGCTGGGGATGTACCACCACCTCCATTGGACATTGATGGAACTCCTGCTTATCAAGTGAATGAGTTACTAGACTCAAGACGAAGAGGGGGTCGGCTCCAATATCTGGTGGACTGGGATGGTTATGGACCTGAGGAGAGACCATGGGTAGCTGCCCAGGACATTTTATATCCATCTCTCATCAAGGAATTTCATCGAGCCAGACCCGACCGACCAGCACCACGACCATGGGGACGCCCACGTCGAGCTCCAGGAGTCGCTCTAGAGAGGGGGGTTCTGGAATGCCAAACCAGCAGAGGGAGCCCTCGCCGGAGTACTGACTGTGCTCCACTCCCTTTGCTTCCTCTGCACTCATTTCCTGTCTGACTGCTATTTAGCCAGAAACCATGCCTGTACTCATTGCGAAGTATTGCCAGTTTACCTGCCTTACCGAGTGTTATTTCCTGTTTTCCCTGCCTGTCTTCTATGTATGATTCTGCCTGGTTCTCTATTTTTCAATTATCTGGATTATTCTTTTTGTTTTGGTTACCTGATCGGACTGATGTTTTTGCTTGGATCTATTGTCTGCCTACTCACTTTTGCCTTTTGGAATTGTCATGATTCTCTCTTCTTGGGACAGACCAATGCGCAGCGACGTAACCAGAATACATACTTTATTAACAAACGGGCCGAGACGGAACAAAACAATAAACGAAGAACATGACGTAAACACAAACGCTAAACCCTAAACTGGACACTGTGACCTAAACCTAAACACGAATGGCAAGAACCTAACTAAACACGAATGGCAAGAACCTAACTAATACACGAATGGCAAGGACCTAACTAATACACGAATGGCAAGGACCTAACTAATACACGAATGGCAAGAACCTAACTAAACACGAATGGCAAGAACCTAACTAAACACGAAAACCATAACATTAGCAATAACCCACAAAACTCAAGTGCAAACCCCAAACATATATATGGTTCCCAATTAGAGGTAACGAGACTCAGCTGCCTCTAATTGGGAACCATTACCCCAACATAGAAATACACACCATAGAACAAACAAAACCCTACACCAAAGCAAAACTAAACACTCCAGCCTGACGCTCAGGCCTGGACGTTACAGTACCCCCCCCCAAAGGCGCGGACTCCGACCGCGCCCAAAAGTCCGTGGGGGGGTATTCGGGTGGGTCTTTTGATCCCAGGTGGCGGCTCCGGTGCTGGCCGTGCTGGTCCGAAGTCACGCACCGGAGGCCCTGGGCCATTAGCAGGACTGGGGACCCTCTCTGGCGGCGCCGGGCTGGGGACCCTCTCTGGCGGCGCCGGGCTGGGGACCCTCTCTGGCGGGGCCGGGCTGGGGNTAACGCGCACTCTGGTGCGGGGAGCAGGAACCGGCCGTACTGGGCTCGTGACGCGCACTCTGGTGCGGGGAGCAGGAACCGGCCGTACTGGGCTCGTGACGCGCACTCTGGTGCGGGGAGCAGGAACCGGCCGTACTGGGCTCGTGACGCGCACTCTGGTGCGGGGAGCAGGAACCGGCCGTACTGGGCTCGTAACGCGCACTCTGGTGCGGGGAGCAGGGACAGGTCGTGCCGGGCTCTGAAGGCGCACAGGGGGCCTGGTGCGTGGAGCAGGGACAGGACGTGTTAAATCCACAACACGGACATAGATCGTGGAATGTGAAACAGGTACAGGACGTGTTGAATCCACAACACGTACTGGGATCTTGGAACGTGGAACAGGGACTGGACGTGTTGAATCCACAACACGGACTTGGATCGTGGAACATGGAACAGGTACAGGGCGTGTTGAATCCACAACACGTACTGGGATCTTGGAACGTGGAACAGTGACAGGACGTGTGACACATCTCCTTCACATAGAGTTGATCAGGCTGTTGATTGTAGCCTGTGGAATGTTGTCCCACTCCTCTTCAATGGCTGTGCGAAGTTGCTGGATATTGGCGGGAGCTGGAACACTCTGATGTACACGTTGATCCAGAGCATCCCAAACATGCTCAATAGGTGACATGTGTGGTGAGTATGCAGGCCATGGAAGAACTGGGACATTTTCAGCTTCCAGGAATTGTGTACAGATCCTTGCGACATGGGGCCATGCATTATCATGCTGAATTATGAGGTGTTGGCTGCGGATGAATGGCACGACAACGGACCTCAGGATCTCATCACCTTATCTCTGTGCCTTCAAATTGCCATCGATAAAATTCAATTGTGTTTGTTGTCCTTAGTTAATGCCAGCTCATACCATAACGCCAGTGCCACCATAGGTCACTCTGTTTACAAAATTGACGTTAGCAAACCGCTCGCCCACACGACGCCATTTATGTGGTCTGCGGTTGTGAGGCCAGTAGGACGTACTGTCAAATTACCTAAAATTATATTGGAGGTGGCTTATGGTAGAGAAATTAACATTAATTTCTCTGGCAACAGCTCTGGTGGACATTCCTGCCGTCAGTATGCCAATTGCACGCTCCCTTAACTTCTGAGGCATTATGTTGTGTGACAAAACTGCACATTTTAGAGTGGCTTTTTGTTGTCCCCAGAAAAAGGTGCACCTGTTTAATGATCATGCTGTTTAATCATCTTCATAACATGCTACACCTGTCAGGTGGATGGATTATCTTGGCAAAGAAGAAATGCTCACCAACAGGGATTATAAACAAATTTGTGCACAAAAATTGAGAGAGATATGTTTTTTGTGCCTATGGAACATTTCTGGGATCTTTATTATATTTTTCTTTCAACCTTTATTTAACTAGGCAAGTCAAATTAAGAACAAATTCTTATTTACAATGACTGCCTACACCGGCCAAAGCCAGACAACACTGGGACAATTGTGCCCCACCCTATGGGACTCCCAATAACAGCCAGATGGATTTGAACCAGGGTGTCTGTAGTGATGCTGCTAGCACTGATATGCAGTGCCTTAAACCGCTGCGCCACTTGGGAGCAGCTCATGAAACATGGGACCAAAACTTTACATGTTGCATTTAGAATTCTGTTCAGTCTAAAACAAATATTTGATTAAACATTTGAATTTGGCCTTACTGCTTTTAGGACATAGGCATTTAGGCTTCAAATAACAGATTCATACACAGAAAAACATATAGTCCAAAAATATTGTGCCTGTCCCTATATTTGAGAGATATAAGAAAGATCAGGAAAATATATTTAACCCCCTTTATTTTACGTAAATTGCAAGACCTCCATATACAGTTGAAGTCGGAAGTTTACATACACCTTAGCCAAATACATTTAAACTCAGTTTTTCACAATTCCTGACATTTAATCCTAGTAAAAATTACCTGTTTTAGGTCAGTTAGGATCACCACTTTATTTTAAGAATGTGAAATGTCCGAATAACAGTAGAGAGAATTATTTATTTCAGATTTTATTTCTTTCATCACATTCCCAGTGGGTCAGAAGTTTCCATACACACTTAGTATTTGGTAGCATTGTCTTTAAATTGTTTAACTTGGGTCAAACGTTTTAGGTAGCCTTCCACAAGCTTCCCACAATAAGTTGGGTGAATTTTGGCCCATTCTTCCTTGACAGAGCTGGTGTAACTGAGTCAGGTTTGTAGGCCTCCTTGCTCACACACACTTTTTCAGTTCTGCCCAAATATTTCTATGGGATTGAGGTCATATAGTTTGCTAACAAGAAATTTGTGGAGTGGTTGAAAAACGAGTTGTAATGACTCCAACTTAAGTGTATGTAAACTTCCGACTTCAACTGTATATTTCCATATTCTTTTAAACTGGTATCAGGCTACTGTCACGACTTCAGCCAAAATTGGTCCCTCTCCCTGTTCGGGCGGTTTTCGAATGATTTATTTCAGATTTTATTTCTTTCATCACATTCCCAGTGGGTCAGAAGTTTCCATACACTCAATTAGTATTTGGTAGCATTGTCTTTAAATTGTTTAACTTGGGTCAAACGTTTTAGGTAGCCTTCCACAAGCTTCCCACAATAAGTTGGGTGAATTTTGGCCCATTCTTCCTTGACAGAGCTGGTGTAACTGAGTCAGGTTTGTAGGCCTCCTTGCTCACACACACTTTTTCAGTTCTGCCCAAATATTTCTATGGGATTGAGGTCATATAGTTTGTTAACAAGAAATTTGTGGAGTGGTTGAAAAACGAGTTGTAATGACTCCAACTTAAGTGTATGTAAACTTCCGACTTCAACTGTATATTTCCATATTCTTTTAAACTGGTATCAGGCTACTGTCATGACTTCAGCCAAAATTGGTCCCTCTCCCTGTTCGGGCGGTTTTCAGCGGTTGACGTCACCGGTCTTCTAGCCGACACCGATCCATTTTCTGTTGGTTTTGTCTTCCTTTTTCACACACCTGGTTTACATTCCCATGATTACATGGTCACCTTCCAACCCAGATGCGGAAACCCAACTTTGTGGATGCGGTGGATTGAGACGCGGCCCATGTAAATAAACAGACAGATTTTTATTGGGATTTGTTTTTCTTTGCTAATCAAATTACAGGGGGGTGCGGACATCAATTTTTATCAAAATTACTGGCCATACAGTGTACAAAGTATGCAGTTTACAAGACATTGACCATATTGAACTAAAAATGAGTAACAATCTAACACGACCAATTGTGACATAGCTGTGCAGGGGATTCATTCAAACAAAAAAAATGAAATGTAAATGTTAAAGCAGCCAAACAACTGCAGCCCTGAATGTTTACAGTCACATAGTGCTTGTTAGACGGTGCAGTCAGAACAACTGAGCATGATCCAGTAATTCTGTCTCTCAGGCAAACTAAAATAACGTGGCCTCTGGAGCAGTCTCTCACCCATCTACATTTTTGTGTCAATCACCACATATCTCTTCCTTTTACTTATTTCATTAACTTTACCATCACAAAGTTGTCAGACTCTCCATAATTACCGAACACATGCTGCTTTTTACGACTGACCTAGCTCAGCAATCAGCTTTCAATAATAAAAACGGGTGTTTGCACATAAACATCATAAAATTTTACAACCAAGCCCATAAACAGTTTTATATTCCTCTCTAAAACTGCCAAATGAGGATAATGTGCGATGGAAGAGAGTGGATGTGAAATACTGCTGACGCACTTATGTTTCACATGGCCGACCGACGCGTCGTCATCTCTGCGTTGGGTGACAAACACTCCGTGATGTCTCCGGCATGGCTAACAGCTGGTGCCCCTGAGTCATGCCTTGCAGGCTCTTGTTTTTGTGTTGAAATACCTACACAAATCACAGGCATAGAAACTGCTTTCTGCTCCGCCTGATGAATAGATTTTTTACAAGCACACTCTGCCAATGATTCTGTGGGGGCTATATATCACTGCAGAGCTGTGCCAGGACCACCCACTAATATTCAAATGAGGGATTAGAACATTTAAAAACACTGAATTTAGATATAAATATTGCATACTGTGTGGTGATGTTTCAACCTTATTTGTGGGAATCACAATTTTGCAGGTCCTAAGCAAGTCTCAAGTCTTATCCTTCAAGTCTTGAGTCCGGATTTTATATCTGTAAATGCTCTACAGATGTTCATACTATCAACAAGCTATCTGTTGGTAAGCAAGTGCTTGCTAAGGTTACGATTAGGGTTAGGTTTGTAATAAGGGTTAGGGCAAGGGTTAAGGTTAGGGTTAAAGCTAGGGTAAGGGTTAATAAATAGTAAGTTAAAATGTTACTTATAGTCTGTAGAGCATCAACAGATGGGCTATCCAAAAAAAGCCATAGCCCCAGGAAGTAGGGATGCTGAGGGTGTAGCTGCACCCCCTGAAAAACATTAATAAAATACAAAAAAATAAAAATAACTCACAGAAGCGTTTTACTACTCCTGTAGTAGAGGACTGATATAGCCTTCTGTAGCACAGCCCCCCCAAAAATGTAAAGCGCCACAATATATCTCAGTTTACTGCATTGGATTGCAATGCCGGTGCAGTAAGATAATCCAGTCCAGTTTAATGAATTACAGTGTAGGCTAATCCAAGTGTAGGTTATGACACAATGTAAATGGAAAAGAAGGCTAAAAAGTGGTCAGCGGCAGATCAAAATAGGAGCTGTCCTTGATGCTGTCATTCAAGGTCCTTTATTTAGCCTGTTTGTAATGAGCACGGGACGGTTACATTTTGGCTTCTGCTCAAATGGATGAAGCCAGCGGGGAACACATGCAGTATACAGACACCATGGCTACAGACCTACCAAAGATCGGACTATCATGGCTCTCCAACTCTGTTCCTGGAGTGCTACCGTCCTGTAGGGTTTCAGTCCAACCCCTGTTGTAACTAACCCAAATAATCTTATACACCAGCTAATTATTAGAATTAGGTGTGCTAGATTAGGGTTGAAATGAATACCTACACGGTGGTAACTCTCCAGGAACAAAGTTGGCGAGCCCTGTTATAAAATATGCATAAAATGCATCCTCCAATTGCAACGGGTTGCCTATTCCCACACATATTGTCTCAATAAAATGTTATATTTTTTATACCCTCAAACACCAAGTTCGCTATACCTAATTTCAAAATAGGCCATCATCACTGTGAATCGTGAATGATAATTATTCACATCTGCATGCCAATCATTTGATTGATCTCAGTCAGTTTCATGGCAATAGCCTGCACATTTCCATCTTGAATTACTGTTTTGTGAGCGAGGTAGAGCAGATGATGTTAACAAACTATTAGCCTAGTCTTGTATTTTGTTTCAATCAAAGCATATATCCTGCACAGCGGCTCTGAGCTTTGGCACATTATAATTTTTTGGGGACTATTCAGCTTCAGCGACCATCCTAAAATCTCATTAGAAATTAGGTGTTTTTGGTGTAACAGTAGTGTTATAGGCCTGCTATGCTATTCCGTTCTGTTATATAAAATACCAATTCATCGTTACGTGATCTTGCAAGACATTGATTCAGCTTTGATCTAACTTTACTAAATGAGCACCATTGAGCAGCCATAAAACCAAGCTTTTGGTGTGGTGTATTCATGCGTCTCAATAAACTATAACCTAAAGGCATTATTACCTCCAACTTGGCCCAATTCACATTTCCATTTCCACCATTTACCTACCTCTAGGCTGCTGTAGCCTACATATTTATTTGGTTTGTCATTCTATCATTTTTCATGGATTCTCAAATTGAAAGAAGTGAGGGAGCCCTCCCCCAGCATGACACATCTGATTATTTGTGAAGCTAAGGCAGCTGCACTGCACTATTTCATCAATAAAAAAAAATATTAGGGGGGGATTTATTTGTCACACCCCCACCCTCATACTACTTCCTGCAGCTATGAATAACGTGTTACCCCAAGTAATAATGGGCAAGTCTCAAGTTAATTTTGGGTTTTGAGTCCTCAAGTCAATGGGTAAGTGTTGTATGCCAATTAAATGCAATTAAACTAGCTCACACAGCACAGCAATAATTGTATTCTAAACTCTCTTAATGGGACTTCAAATATCTGACAAAGTTTGAGGTTGTTTCAATTGCATCAGTGATTTTGGACCCACATGTTTAACAAACTGCAGCCCTTTTTCCCCCAGCACCACATCTTTAAGACTGAATGCAGCGATTTTTGGGACCGAAACCAGATGATGACATGTTGACAGATTCAATCAGCATAGAGCTGGGCGATATGGACAAAAAATGATATTGCGATAAATAGAACTATTTTGCTCATAACGATAAGTACAATGATAAAAACGTTTTAATGGACAGTTACTTTCCATTAGCGGCAGGGCTCTAGACAATTTTTTCGAATTCCAAGTAAGACAATTGATAAGGTAGCAGGTGATTCAAAAAGTAAGCTCTTTCATCTAACATATCCAGGGAATGCATGACTTTTATTTTGATGTGCAACCTGTCAAAATAGGATCCAGAATGATCAAATTTCTTTTTGGATCTTCAGAGATTAATTTGCTGACATCTTTATGCATATTAGCCTATGCTATAAGCTATTATTCACCACCTGAGGAGGTGGGAAAACACTAAATATGATATTGTTGCGAAAGAGCCATTTAGGGTAATGAATTAATCTATTAGTAAATGTAATGTCCTACAAAAACGTAGGCTACTTGATTTAACTTCTTAGGGAGCGGCAGGTGAGGTGACGGTTTTGGAGAGTCTGGCGTGCCCAAAGCTAAATGCCTGCTACTCAGGCTCAGAAAATAGGATATGCACATAATTAGTACTATTGGATAGGAAACACTCTGAAGTTTCTAGAAGTGTTAACATAATGTCTGTGAGTATAACAGAACTCATTTCGCAGGCAAAACCCTGAGAAAAACACATCCGGAAATCAGTTTCTGGTGACCTTTGGCTCTGTTAGACACACTCCCTATTGAATCCATTTGTTACCAGGACTGAGACTGCAGTACCTATGGCTTCCACTAGATGTTTGCAGTCTATATACAAAGACTCAGAGAGATTGAAGTAAACACAACGAATAGGTACAGAAAATGGCATGGGGACCTGAAATGTCAACAAGTTTCCTCGGGCGCGAGTCTGGCTGGAGCGCCCCACTTTATTTTACTTATATAAGGAATAGGTGACCATCCGAGTGAAATATTATCGCTAATATTCATAAAAGGATAGCTAAGGATGCATTTTAACTGGTATTTGATTTGTTTAGGAAAAGTTTATAGGTATATTAGAACGCGTTGTCTTCACGTTTCAATGGGCGATTCGACGTTGGATTTTCTGAACATAACGCACCAACCAAACAGAGATTTATGGATATAATAAATGACTTTTTCTAACAAAAGAACCATTGGATGTCTTCGATGGACACTTGGGAAGCCCTCAGCAGAAGTTCTTCAAAAGGTAAGGGATTCGTTTTCGCTGTGAAATCTGTTTTGTGTGAACCGCGATGGTTTATGAATTTATGCTAATGCAGAAATATTGGAGGTGCTACCNCTCAAACAATCAAATGTTGTGCTTTCGCCGTAAAGCCTTTTTGAAATCTGACAACGCTGTGATATTGCCAAGAAGCAGAGCTTTTGATGACTATGCAACACTTGTATATTGATGAATGTTTAATAATTCAACTTTTGGATTTTGAATTTGGCGCCTTGCATTTCACTGGGTAGTGTCGGGAGTGGAGCGCCCCACTGCTCCCTAAGCAGTTAAGCCATTTCACTGCAAATCAAGAGTTGCGCTCTGCAGACGCATCAAATCCATACTACATAGCATACTCCGGTTGTAAAATGGTGTCATAAACTAAATATTTAGAGGTGAGAAATAAAGTATATACTCACAGAAAGTTGTGACCCTCCCCTCTGTAACTAAAGGTATTTTTCCCCACAATTTCACTTTGAGCAATGGACAAATGCTTGTGTTTATTAGAATGAATCTATCCATCAGCCATGCGCACAGTGTGGAGAGGGAGTGAGAGTGGTTTGCTCACTCAGCAGCCAACAGCAAAACACGGACAGGTAAAATAGTTTCATAGCAGGAATCAACATAATGCATAGGCTATTACTGTTGACCAAATAATGGTTTAGAACGACAACAACAATCAACAGGAATGTTGTCTTGCAAAATCAAAAGTTACCGACCTAAGCAAACTGCAGCGAAAGGAGACGAGGTGAAAGGATGAGAGGAAGGTGATGGGGAAATCTTAAAAAGTCTGCCGAGTTTCTCGAGTTACACAGCTCAAGTCCAAGTTAAGTCATGAGTCATAGATTCTCAAGTCGAAGTCAAGTGGCAAGCATTTAAACATTTTGGCAAGTCACGTGTAAAGATGCAAAGTTAGTACTCGAGTCCAAGTCACGTGACTCTAGACCACACCTCTGGTGGGAACACTTGATGTGAATGTTCTTTCATAATGTCTACTGTTGTGGGTGGTAAACATAAGTGGCAGTTCCAACATTTTAAAAGTGCATGTTTCATTAAGAGTGTGAAACATAATATACCACCTTTCAAAATGTACTTTAGTACAGTTAATGGAATAATGAGAATAAAATGTCAGTTGGCAGGTGTACTTCTGCTGTGAGATCTGAGCTGGTTTTGTCTAACCTGCTTTAGAACAAAAATATAAACGCAACATGCAAGATTTTCAAAGATTTTAATGAGTTACAGTTCATATAAGGAAATCAAATCATTAGGTCCTAATCTATGGATTTCACATGACTGGGAAAACAGATATGATGGTTGCAGATACCTTTAAAAAGAAAATAGGGGTGTGGATCAGAAAACCAGTTAGTATCTGGTGTGACCACCATTTGGGAACTGGAACATGCTGTTGTACACGTTGATGCAGAACATCCCAAACATGCTCAATGTCTGGTGAGTATGGCTTCCAGGAATTGTGTACAAATCCTTGCGACATGGGCCGTGCATTATCATGCATTATGGTTACACGTGGTCTGCGGTTGTGAGGCTGGTTGGACATACTGCCAAAATTCTCTAAAATGACGTTGAAGGCTGCTTATGGTAGATAAATTAACATTAAATTCTCTGGCAACAGCTCTGTTGGACATTCCTGCAGTCAGCATGCCAAGTGTCCTCTCCCTCAAAACTTGAGACATCTGTGGCATTGTGTTGTGTGACAAAACTGCACATTTTAGAGTGGCCTTTTATTTAGCACAAGGTGCACCTGTGTAATGATCATGCTGTTTAATCAGATTCTTGACACAAAATTTGAGAGAAATAAGCTTTTTGTGCGTATGGAAAATTATTTCAGCTCATGAAACATGGGACCAGCAGTTTACTTGTTGCATTAATATTTTTGTTCAGTATAGTTACACTTCACCTACTGATTTGAACATCTGGACACTGTCTCAGATAAGTGTCTGGAAGGCCATTTTCAGCTTACTTTCAGCCATCTTCACACCTTTCTCCTTCTCAGAGTTGCACGCACACAACACACACACACAAACGCACAGTGTCATTTCTCCCTACCAACCTCCAAAGAATACTTTTTTTGCGATCAGATCACACCTTCATTGTCAATTAAAACAACGCTTTTGGGAACAACTTTTGGAGAACATTGACTGTGGCAAGAAGAGATGTTCACTAATCAGAACCCCCACATCATTCTGCTCAGTTAATTAATTTGTTTATAAGCTATGTTAAAACCAAGGCAGGGTTAATCAAACACAATTAATCATCATCATTTGCTATTATTTGTTGCACAGTTTATTACCCAAATCTGTTAACTTGGTATTTGTTTAGTGAAATAAAAACACATTTATACGGCATACATTCCTGCAATAATGCATATAGACTACAGCACAGTATAAACGTATAAGATACGAAAACTGTGTAACAATCAAACTATGGAGAAATCAATTCAATGTCCTATTTCTTTACATCTCTTTGTACTTTAGTCTAAAGACGTGTCTGTTTGCCTACACACCAATGACTGAAACTTGACTCCTATATCTCAAAACACCACCATGAACCTCTATCCAAAACAACAGCACCACCACCATTTCCACCACATCTTCAAATCCAAGTCGTGCCCCCCAAGAGATATCTTGTTTATGCTCAGACAGGCTCAATGTTGGCGAGGACCGACAGATGTGTTGCATGTGTGTCATGCCAATCGGAGGCTGTATGGATTAGGAGCCTCCTGCCAGTCCTGTTCCTGTTGTAGGGACAACACACACACACCTCCTGCCAGTCCTGTTCCTGTTGTAGGGACAACACACACACACCTCCTGCCAGTCCTTTTCCTGTGCTGGGATGTGTGCATGAGGAGGCCAAGGCATTCAGACAGATGTACAGTATGTGGACTGGGGGGGAGGGAGGGAATAGCCTACTACAATACAGTACACACAACTGTTTTATGGAAATACAGTACTGCACAGTCATAGAACTGTCAATCCTTGTCATCTATTTACAGTACATCTGGTACACCACATTCTTTCACAGATTACAGCTCTGCTTATTTATGTTCACATACAGGTTTGTTTAGCAGTGAAATAGAATTTTACCAGATTTGCTACTCTGCATAAAACCAGGCAGAAAGATAAAAGGATGAAGCTGTGCATGAATTATGTCTTCGGCTTTCTCCTCACAAAGCAAGACTTTGTCATATTGCTGACTATGTATGTACAGTTGCTGCCAAATATTTTGTCACCCTTGCATTCTTCTTAAATAATTCCCTATTTTTTATTTCAAAATGGAAATTAAAAACACTTTTGGTCACAACACCTTGTTATTGGATTTTCAACATTGCAGAACCAATTGTATTTTTGTAAACTTAAGTTTACAATTTTAATTTAGAAAGATAAAGACAATGTCATGAACAAAATGATTGGAACCCCGGAGCTAGTACTTGGTTGCACAGAGCTAGTGCTTGGTTGTACAGCCTTAGGCCAAGACTGCAGACAAACACTTCTTGTAGCCATCAATGAGCTTGCTGCATGTTTCTCCTCACAATTTGGCTTACTTTTTATCAGTAAACTCTTCAATATTTGTGGGGTGTCCTCCACCAACTGTTTCTTCATATCTCGCCATAGGTTTTGGATGTGATTCAGATCTGGACTCTTCGCTGGCCACTCCAGAACAGTCCAGCATCTCTTCTTAACCATTCCTGGGTTATTTTTTTGTGTGTTTGGGGTCATTGTTCTGCTGGAAGACCCACAACCTTCAATGGAGACCCAGTTTCTAGACACTGGGTTGAACATTGCACTACAAAACACATGATAATCTGCTGATTGCACACGTTCAAGGCCTCCAGTACCAGAGGCAGCAAAGCAACCCCACAGCATTATCAAACCTCCCCCATGTTTGATTGTGGGGAAGGTGTTCTTTTCATTGAATACTTTATTTGGTTGTCAGTAAACAGAGCGCTGATCTGAATTGCCAAAGAGCATTTTGTTTCATTGGTCCACATAACATTTCCCTCTGGATTTAGGATTGTTTAGGAGGGTTTTTGTGAAGTTCATTCAGAATTCCTTGTGTCTCCTTCAGCAGTGGGGTCTTCCTATGTTTACCAATGACCAAATTAATCGTTCAAAGAAAATGCACCAGAGTGCAATGTTCAACCCAGTGTCCAAAAACTGTCTCTTTTGAAGTAGGATAACAACCCCAAACACACATAAAAGGTCCCCTGGAACGGTTCAAGAAGAAAAGCTGGACTGTTCTGGAGTGGCCAGTGAGTCCAGAACTAAATCACATCCATAACCTATGGCGAGAGCTGAAAACAGAAGTTGGTGGAGGGCACCCATCAAACATTGAAGAATTAGAGCAATTTTCTGCTGAAGAGTGGGCCAAATTGCCAGTAGAAAGGTGCAGCAAGCTCATTGATGGCTACAAGAAAGCATTTGTTGGCAGTTATCTTGGCCAAAAGATGTGGAACCAATTACTATTTTCTCCACTTAAATTTACAAAAATACAATTGGTTCTCCAATGTTGAAAATCCAATAACAAGGTGTGGAGACCAAACGTTTTTTTTTTTGTTTTTTTTTTTACATTTGAGAAGAAATAGGGAATTATTTAAGAAATGTGCAAGGGTGACAATATATTTGCCCGCACCGCAACTGTATGTATGACCGTTTGGTGCTGTAGGAGTATTACTGTGCTTCAACCTAACCGACTGCATCACTGGAGGAGAAGAAAAGAGTGCCATCTATTGATCGACTGTGAAATGAAGCACTTTCTCCTGCAGTGTTCAGAGTTCAGCACAGCCTTGGACAATTCAAAGACTATACAATGTGCAAACACACTCCATTCAATGTGGAGAGGCTACTACAGTTCTTCACTGAATTTGACCTTTGTGCATACCTTATATCTGTCCATTCAATGAAAATGTTTCTATAGTGATTCTGTATTAAAATTGACCTATGAGCTATGCACGTATGAGGAGAAAGAGGCAAGAAGAGGGATGGAAAGAGAGAGAGAAAACATGACAGCATGACATATGCCCAGGCCATGAGCAGAGTAACAGGCCCAACCCCCACTATTACACCCGCCCAAGCCCCATCCTGCGACCTAAGAAGTATGTATCAGACGCACAACATGCTCTGCTCACACCTACTGTGATGGTCCCGGCCTAAATCACAGAAAAACACTAGACACTATGGAATACAAAGCTTTTACTATGTCATCCTGGAATATACAAGGTCTGAGGTCATCTGCCTTTGGCCTAAAGAGCAGGAATTCAGACTTCATCAAAGAAATTGGAAATGCAGACATTGTCATCCTAAAAGAAACATGGTATAAAGGAGACGGACCCACTGGTTGCCCTCTAGGATACAGAGAACTGGTAGTCCCATCCACCAAACTACCAGGTGTGAAACAGTGAAGCAACTCAGGGGGTATGCTAATTTGGTATGGAGCAGACCTAACCCACTCTATTAAATTAGTCAAAACAGGAAAATGTTACATCTGGCTAGAAATTAATAAGGAAATTATCTCAACAGAATAATCCCCATACTTTAATGATGACAGCTTCTCCATATCCTAGAGGGGGAGATACACAATTTCCAGGCTCAGGGACATGTACTAGTCTGTGGTGACCTAAATGCCAGAACTGGACAAGAACCCGACACCCTCAGCACACTGCGGGACAAACATCCACCTGGAGGTGACAGCATTCCCTCCCCCACATGCCCCCCTATACACAACTACGACAACATAAACAACAAAATGGGTCACAATTCCTGCAGCTCTGTCAGACGCAGGGTATGTACATAGTCAACGGTAGGCTTCGAGGGACTCCTATGCCAGGTACATCTATAACTCATCTCTTGGCAATAGTACTGAAGACTACTTTATCACTGACCTCAACCCAGAGTCTCTTAGAGCAATCACAGTCAATCCACTGACAGCCCTATCAGATCACAGCAAAATCACACTCTACTTGAACAGAGCTATGCTCAATCATGGGGCATCAAAGCCAAAGGAACTGAATAATAAAAGGACGGAAGGAAAATAGTGTGGAAATATACCAAAAAACAATTAGCCAACAACAAATTCAATCCCTTCTAGACAATTTCTGGGACAAAAGATTTCACTGTAACAGTGAAGGTGTAAACTGGGCAGTAGAAAACCTAAACAGAATATTTGACCTCTCAGCTTCCCTCCAATCTCAAAATTTCAAAAACCTAAGAACGAAATTGAGAAACCTAACCAACCAACGAAAAAAGAAGGAACAGCACATCAGATATCAGCTCAATGAAATTGAAGAATCCATTGAATCTAACCACTAATGGGAAAATTGAAAATTGGAAAACAAACAACACGAAGAGTTATCTATCCAAAACTGAGATGCATGGATAAACCACTTCTCCAATCTTTTTGGCTCTACAACAACGACAAACAGCAAAAACATGATCAAATACACATTTTAGAATCAACTGTTAGACTACCAGAACCCACTGGATTCTCCAATTACATTGAATGAACTACAGGACAAAATACAAACCCTCCAACCCAAAAAGGCCTGTTGGGGTTGATGGTAGTTAAATTAAATGATTAAATATACAGACCACAAATTCCAATTGGCTATACTTAAACTCTTTAACATCATCCTCAGCTCTGGCATCTTCCCAAATATTTGGAACTGAGGACTGATCACCACAATCCACAAAAGTGGAGACAAATTTGACCCCAATAACTACCGGGGGATATGTGTCAACAGCAACCTTGGGAAAATCCTTTGCATTATCATTAACAGCAGACTTGTACATTTCCTCAGTGAAAACAATGTACTGAGCAAATGTCTAATTCGCTTTTTACCAAACTACCATACGACAGACCACGTATTCACCCTGCACACCCTAATTGACAAACAAACAAACCAAAAAAATGCTTTGTTGATTTAAAAAAAGCTTTCGACTCAATTTGGCATGAGGGTCTGCTATACAAATTGATGGAAAGTGTTGTTGGGGGAAAAAAATACGACATTATAAAATCTATTTGCACAAACAACAAGTGTGCGGTTAAAATCAGCAAAAAACACACACATTTCTTTCCAGATGGCCGAGGGCTGAGACAGGGATGCAGCTTAAGCCCCACCCTATTCAACATATATCAACGAATTGTAACTGAACTTACTGCCTTTTAGTTTGTTTTTAATCTGCCCTTGGCTGCAGTTACTGCCTTTTACCTTGTTATCATATACATTTTTTTTATGGTGATACAAACAAACCTGTATGACACTGACTGACAACTACACACACATGCATTGCTAATCTAGGGACACAACATCATGACAAAGCATTCCTGTGGGCAAATGATGGTTGAACTTGCTTTGAAATGCTGACACCCAGACACTGGTAAGAACTAGCTAGCTAAGTAGATCTGAGAACATAAATCAATCAAATAAAATAAAATGTTATTGGTCACATACACATGGTTAGCAGATGTTATTGAGAGTGCAGCGAAATGCTTATGCTTCGAGATCCGACAGTGCAGCAGTATCTAACAGGTAATATCTAACAATTCCAAAACAAAACCTAATATCTAACAAATTCCACAACAAAACCTAATACACACAATCTAGTAAAGGAATGGGATAAGAATATATAAGTATAAAATATATGGATGAGCAGTGACAGAGCGGCTAAGATGCAATAGATTGTAAAAAATAGATAGTGAAGGATACAGTATACATTATATACATGTGAGATGAGTAATGTGAGATTTGTAAACATTCTTAAAGTGGCATTATTAAAGTGACAAGTGTTCCATTTATTAAAGTGGCCAATGATATCAAGTCTGTAGGTAGGCAGCCGCCTCTCTGTGCTAGTGGTGGCTGTTTAACAATCTGATGGCCTTGAGATAGAAGCTGTTTTTCAATCTCTGTCCCAGCTTTGATGCACCTGTACTGACCTCGCCTTCTGGATGGAAGCAGGGTGAACAGGCAATGGCTCAAGTGGTTATTGTCCTTGATGATCTTTTTTGCCTTCCTGTGACATCGGGTGTTGTAGGTGTCCTGGAGGGCAGGTAGTTTGCCCCCAGTGATGCGTTGTGCAGACGGCACCACCCTCTGGAGAGCCCTGCAGTTGTGGGCGGTGCAGTTGCCATACCAGTGGTGATACAGCCTGACAGGATTCTCTCAATTGTGCACCTAAAAGTTAGTGAGGGTTTTCGGTGACAAGCCAATTTTATTCAGCCTCCGGAGGTTGTTGCGCCTTCTTCACCACACTGTCTGTATGCATGGACCATTTCAGTTTGTCGGTGTTAACACTTTCCATCTTCTCCACTACCGTTGATGTGGATAGGGGGGTATCTCTCTTTGCTGTTTCCTGAAGTCCACGATCTCTTTTTTTTTGCTGACATTGAGTGAGAGGTTATTTTCCTGACACCACACACCGAGAGGGCCCTCACCTCCTCCCTGTCTCGTCATTGTTGGTCATCAAGCCTACCACTGTTGTGTCATCTGTAAACTTGATGATTGAGTTGGAGGTGTGCATGGCCATGCAGTCGTGGCTGAACAGGGAGTACAGGAGGCGGCTAAGAAATCACCCTTGTGGGGCCCCAGTGTTCAGGATCAGCGGAGTGGAGATGTTGTTTCCTACCTTCACCACCTTGGGGCGGCCCGTAAGAAAGTCCAGGACCCAGTTGCACAGGGCAGGGTTGAGACCCATGATCTCAAGCTTAATTATGAATTTGGTGGGTACTATGGTGTTGAATGCTGAGCTGTAGTCAATGAACAGCATTCGTACATAGGTATTCCTCTTGTCCAGATGTGATAGGGCAGTGTGCAGTGTGATGGCGATTGCATCGTCTGTGGACCTATTGGGGCGATATGCAAATTGAAGTGGGTCTAGGGTAACAGGTAGGGTGGAGGTGATATAATCCTTGATTAGTCTCTCAAAGCACTTCATGATGACAGAAGTGAGTGCTACGGGCCATAGTATTTTAGTTCAGTTACCTTGGCTTTCTTGGGAACAGGAACAGTGGTGGCCATCTTGAAGCATGTGGGGACAGCAGACTGGGATAGGGATTGATTGAATATGTCCGTAAACACACCAGCCAGCTGTTCTGCGCATACTCTGAAGAAACGACTAGGGAATACCGTCTGGGCCGGCAACCTTGCGAGGGTTAACACGTTTAAATGTTTTACTCACGTCGGCCACGGAGAAGGAGAGCCCACCGTCTTTGGTAGAGGTTCGCGTCAGTGGCACTGTATTATCCTCAAAGCGCGCAAAGATATTGTTTATTATGTCTGGAAGCAAGACGTCAATGTCCATGACGGCGCTGGTTTTATTTTTGTAATCCGTGATTGTCTGTAGACCCTGCCACGTACGTCTCGCGTTTGAGCCGTTGATTTGTCTCTATACTGACACTTTGCTTGTTTGATTGCCTTACGGAGGGAATAATTACACTGTTTGTATTCAGTCATATTTCCAGTCGCCTTGCCATTATTAAATGCGGTGTTACGTGCTTTCAGCTTTGCGCGAGTGCTGCCATCAATCCACGGTTTCTGGTTAGGGAAGGTTTTAATAGTGACAGTGGGTACAACATCTCTTATACACTCCCTTACAAACTCGCTCACCGAGTCAGCGTATACGTCAATGTTATAATCTGAGGCTACCCGGAACATATCCCAGTCCACGTGATAGAAGCAATCTTGAAGCGTGGAATCTGATTGGTCAGACCAGCGTTGGATAGACCTAAGCACGGGCGCTTCCTGTTTAATTTTCTGCCTATAGGAGGGGAGCAACAAGATGGAGTCATGGTCAGAGTTGCCAAAAGGAGGGCGTGGGAGGGACTTTTATGCATCGCGGATGTTAGAGTAGCAATGGTCGAGCGTGTTACTCGCTCGTGTACACCAATCGATATGCTGATATAATTTAGGTAGCCTTGTTCTCAAATTAGCTTAGTTAAAATCCCCAGCTACAATAAATTAAGCATCAGGATATATGGTTTCCAGTTTGCATAATGTCCAGTGAAGTTCCTTGATGGCCATATTGGTATACGTTTGCGGGGGGATACAAACGGCTGTGAGGATAACCGAGGAGTGTTCCCTTGGTAGATAATACGGTCTGCATTTGATTGTGAGGAATTATAGGTCAGGTGAACAAAAGGACTTGAGTTCCTGTATGTTGTTAAAATTACACCATGAGTCGTTAATCATGAAACATACACCCCCGACCTTCTTCTTACCGGAGAGATGTTTATTACTGTTGGTGCGATGCACTGAATATCCCGTTGGCTGTATGGACTCTGACAGCATGTCCCCAGCTAGCCATGTTTCCATGAAACAGAGTATGTTACAATACTGGATACAGTTGAAGTCGGAAGTTTACATACACCTTAGCAAAATATATTTCAACTCAGTTTTTCACAATTCCTGACATTTAATTCAAGTAAATATTCCCTGTCTTAGGTCAGTTAGGATCACCACTTTATTTTAAGAATGTGAAATGTCAGAATAACTGTTGACAGAATGATTTATTTCAGCTTTTATTTCTTTCTTCACATTCCCAGTGGGTCAGAAGTTTACATACACTCAATTAGAATTGGTAGCATTGCCTTTAAATTGTTTAACTTGGGTCAAATGTTTTGGGTAGCCTTCCACAATCTTCCCACATTAAGTTGGGTTAATTTTGGCCCATTTCTTCTGACAGAGCTGGTGTAACTGAGTCAGGTTTGTAGGCCTCCTTGCTCGCACACGCCTTTTCAGTTCTGCACACACATTTTCCATAGGATTGGGGTCAGGGCTTTGTGATGGCCACTCCAATACCTATAATTTGTTGTCCTTAAGCCATTTTGCCACAACTTAGGAAGTATGCTTGGAGTCATTCTCCATTTGGAAGACCCATTTGCGACCAAGCTTTAACTTCCTGACTGATGTCTTGAGATGTTGCTTCAATATATCCACATAATTTTCCTTCCTCATGATGCCATCTATTTTGTGAAGTGCACCAGTCCCTCCTGCAGCAAAGCACCCCCACAACATGATGCTGCCACTCCCGTGCTTCATGGTTGGGATGGTGTTCTTCGCCTTGCAAGCCAACCCCTTTTTCCTCCAAACATAAATGTTCATTATGGCCAAACAGTTCTATTTTTGTTTCATCAGACCAGAAGACATTTCTCCAAAAAGTATGATATTTGTCCCCATGTGCAGTTGCAAATCATAGTCTGGCATTTTTTTGGCAGTTTTGGAGCAGTGGCTTCTTCCTTGGTGAGTGGCCATTCAGGTTATGTCAATATAGGACTTGTTTTACTGTGGATATAGATACTTTTGTACCTGTTTCCTCCAGCATCTTCACAAGGTCCTTTGCTGTTGTTCTGGGATTGATTTGCACTTTTCGCACCAAAGTACGTTCATCTCTAGGAGACAGAACGCGTGTCCTTCCTGAGCGGTTTGGCAGCTGCGTGGTCCCATGGTGTTTATACTTGCCTACTATTGTTTGTACAGATGAATGTGATACATTCAGGCATTTGGAAATTGCTCCCAAGGTTGAACCAGACTTGTGGAGGTCTACAATTTTTTTCTGAGATCTGGGCTGATTTCTTTTTGATTTTCCCATGATGTCAAGCAAAGAGGCACTGAGTTTGAAGGCATGCCTTGAAATACATCCACAGCTACACCTCCAATTGACTCAAATTATGTCAATTAGCCAATCAGAAGCTTCTAAAGCCATGACATAATTTTCTGGAATTTTCCAAGTATTTTAAAGGCACAGTCAACTTATTGTATGTAAACTTCTGACCCACAGGAATTGTGATACAGTGAATTATAAGTGAAATAATCTGTCTGTAAGCAGCTGTTGGAAAAATTATTAGTGTCATGCACAAAGTAGATGCCCTAACCGACTTGCCAAACTTATAGTTTGTTAACAAGAAATTTGTGGAGTGGTTGAAAACCGAGTTTTAATGACTCCAACCTAAATGTATGTAAACTTCCAACTTCAACTGTATCTCTTTGGAAAGCAACTCTTGCCCAGATGTCGTCGACTTTGTTAACTAGGGACTGGACATTAGCGAGTAATATACTCAGGAATGTTGGGTGGTGTGCGCACATCCAAAGCCTCACTAGAAGACCGCTCAGGCAGCCTCTCCTCCGGCAGCGTTGTTTTGGCTCGGCCTCTGGAATCAGTTAAAATGCCCTGGGAGGTGCAGACAAAGGATCCGCTTTGGGAAAGTCATATTCCTGGTCGTAGTGCTGGTTGTGCTGGTAAGTTGACGTCTCTCTGATATCCAATAGTTCTTCCCGGTTGTATGTAGTAACACTTAAGGTTTTCTGGGTTAACAATGTAATAAAGAAAACAACAAAATACTGCACATTTTCCTAAGGTCTAGAAGCGAGGCTGCCATCTCTATCAGCGCCATCTTGTGTGTAATTAACTATCTAGCGAGCATGGACTAACAATGCTACCGGCTTCCATAAGAGGAGATCTGCATTTGATACTAACTTTAAACTATTAGCCCTATAAAGAATTGTATTCTGGAATGTAATCTGATGGTTTCTTTGAATCAGTACACCACACACAATATGTCTAGCCAGTGACAGCCACCTAGCTAGAACTGACATGCCCCTACCAAAATGTAAAAACCTACCTAGCTAGCATTAGCGTGAAGCTAAATATTTGTGCTACCTGCTCCCTTAAGAGGCGATCAGCAATGTATACTTGCTTCAATCTATGTTCCCTATAATTTTATTCTGACATTCCATGGGTTATTTGAATCAGTAACATTACACCACACACACGATCTGTAGCCAGCTGACAGTCAGTTAGATGTGCACCCCATACTGAATTGTCAAAATCCACGCACCCTCGTTTTCCGGTTGAGCATATACACAGCATTGCTACCTCATTATTAATATATCCACTCACATGTCCAGGATTTCTGTTTTTCTTTTATATTCCAGTATCGACTGTCTGTCCCGGTCAGGAAAGTTAAAATCCAAAATTGTATCCATAACCTTTGTTGGTGGCGTATGTAATTAGCACAATAAGCTTATGCATGCCAATGTGCCTACTTCGGTGCCATCAATACATGAATGCAGGAAGAAACTATTTTGCCAAAATGACTTCCACCAAACCTTGTGGCCTTGATGATTATAGTATCTATGGGGAACAAAGTTGCCATGTGAGGGTGCATTAGGACTGTACAACCATGTCAATACTAGGTTTTATTGCTGTCAATGTCCGTCCATGCAATCTAAATAAGCATTAGGGCTGTAAGAGTCCAAGAAGATCCTCTGATGTCCTCCGATGCCTGCAAATCGAAAGTAGTTCTGGAATGTCTTGGCTGTGAACAGCATTGCTGAGGATGAGGAGTGATATGGAAGAGCACTGATGAAGTTTTAATACAAAATGAAATGAAAATGATACTTAAAAATTAAATGTAACTATTTATTATTTTATCAATTGTAGCTAAATGTCATGAAAAGTATACTTAAAAATGAAATGTAACTATTCAGCATTTTATCTGTTGTAGCTAAATGTAATTTGTGACCTCATGAATATGACAATATAAATATGTTTAAAATTCATTCTTAAAGCTGTTATTTATATAAAATTGTAAGGGTCATACAAAAAGAATAATATAAAAACAATTGAATTTGCAATCTCATGGTAATTCTTTATAATTAGTATTATCTTACGTCATAATTCTATCATGTTCCAATACATAATTATATATTACAACATATGTAATAATAGAATGTAATTAAAACAATTACAGTGCTAAAACATTTACTCATAGTAAGACAACCGATCACTACATCTATTGACCTCATTCCGTCAGTAGAGGATGCCTGGTTATTCTTTAAAAGTGTTTTCCTCACCATCTTAAATAAGCATGCCCCATTCAAAAAATGTAGAACCAGGAACAGATATAGCCCTTGGTTCACTCCAGACCTGACTGCCCTTGACCAGCACAAAAACATCCTGTGGCATACTGCATTAGCATCGAATAGCCCCCGCGATACGCAGCTTTTCAGGGAAGTTGGGAACCAATATACACAGGCAGTTAGGAAAGCAAAGGCTAGCTTTTTCAAACAGAAATTTGCATCCTGTAGCACAAACTCCAAAAAGTTCTGGGACACTGTAAAGTCCATGGAAAATAAGAGCAATTCCTCCCAGCTGCCCACTGCACTGAGGCTAGGAAACAATGTCACCACTGATAAATCCACTATAATTTAGAATTTCAATAAGCATTTTTCTACGGCTGGCCATGCTTTCCACCTGGCTACCCCTACCCCGGTCAACAGCCCTGCACCCCCCACAGCAACTTGCCCAAGCCTCCCCATTTCTCCTTCACCCAAATCCAGATAGCTGATGTTCTGAAAGAGCTACAAATCAGCCGGGCTAGACAATCTGGACCCTCACTTTCTAAAATTATCAGCCGAAATTGTTGCAACCCCTATTACTAGCCTGTTCAACCACTCTTTCGTATCGTCTGAGATCCCCAAAGATTGGAAAGCTGCTGCGGTCATCCCCCTCTTCAAAGGGGGAGACACTTTAAACCCAAACTGCTACAGACCTATATCTATCCTACCCTGCCTTTCTAAGGTCTTCGAAAGCCAAGTTAACAAACAGATCACCGACCATTTCGAATCCCACCGTACCTTCTTCGCTATGCAATCTGGTTTCCGGTCATGGGTGCACCTCAGCCAAGCTCAAGGTCCTAAAAGATATCATAACCGCCATCGACAAGAGACAATACTGTGCAGCTGTATTCATCGACCTGGCCAAGGCATCGACTCTGTCAATCACCACATTCTTATCGGAAGACTCAACAGCCTTGGCTTCTCAAATGACTGCCTCGCCTGGTTCACCAACTACTTCTCCGAGTTCAGTGTGTCAATTCGAAGGGCCTGTTGTCCAGACCTCTGGCAGTCTCTATGGGGGTGCCACAGTGTTCAATCCTCGGGCCGACTCTTTTCTCTGTATACATCAATGATTTTGCTCTTGCTGCTGGTGATTCTCTGATCCACCTCTACGCAGACAAAACCATTCTGTATACATCTGGCCCTTCTTTGAACACTGTGTTAACTAACCTCCAGACAAGCTTCAATACCATACAACTCTCCTTCCATGGCCTCCAACTGCTCTTAAATGCAAGTCAAACTAAATGCATGCACGTCAACCGATCGATGCCCACAACTGCCCGCCCGTCCAGCATCACTACTCTGGACGGTTCTGACTTAGAATATGTGGACAACTACAAATACCTAGGTGTCTGGTTAGACTGTAAACTCTCCTTCCAGACTCACATTAAGCATCTCCAATCCAAAATTAAATCTAGAATCTGCTTCCTATTTCGCAACAAAGCATACTTCACTCATGCTGCCAAACATACCCTCGTAAAACTGACTATCCTACTGATCCTTGACTTCGGCAATGTCATTTACAAAATAGCTACCAACACTCTACTCAGCAAATTGGGATGCAGTCTATCACAGTGCCATCCGTTTTGTCACCAAAGCCCCATATACTACCCACCACTGTGACCTGTATGCTCTCGTTGGCTGGTTCTCGCTTCATATTCGTTGGCTCCAGGTAATCTATTACTCTTTGCTAGGTAAAGCCCCGCCTTATCTCAGCTCACTGGTCACCATAGCAGCACCCACCCGTAGCACGCGCTCCAGCAGGTATATTTCACTGGTCACCCCCAAAGCCAATTCCTCCTTCGGCCACCTTTCCTTCCAGTTCTCTGCTGCCAATGACTGGAACAAACTGCAAAAATCACTGAAGCTGGAGACTCACTGCTTTGCCTTATCTTGGCCAGGTCGCAGTTGTAAATGAGAACTTTTTTTCAACTAGCCTACCTGGTTAGGTGAAATAACATCTAAAAAAAATCTCCAATGATCTCCTTAGATTTCATTTGGCTGGAAAACTAAAGAACTTAGAAGCAATTTTTTGCAGTTCCACGCTATGAGCAGTTACTGCCTTTTTGCTTGGTAGGGCAGTACTGTTTGCTGATGATCTGGTGCTTTGTCAGGTAACTTCCACAAATCTGTGAACAATCTGAGAGACAAGGCAAGAAGAGCCTTCTATGCCATCAAAAGGAACATCAAATTTGACATACCAACTAGGATCTGGCAAAAAATACTTGAATTGTTTATAGAACCCATTGTACTTTATGGTTGTGAGGTCCGCTCACCAACCAAGAATTCACAAAATGTGACAAACACCAAATTGAGACTCTTCATGCAGAGCAAATAAAACAGCAAATAATGCAGAGCAGAATTAGGCCGATACCCACTAATTATCAAAATCCAGAAAAGAGCTGTTCAATTCTACAACCACCTAAAAGGAAGCGATTCCCAAACCTTCCATAACAAAGCCATCACCTACGGAGAAATGAACCCGGAGAAGAGCCCCCTAAGCAAGCTTGTCCTGGGGCTCTGTTCACAAACAAACAGACCCCACAGAGCCACAGCACAGCAACACAATTAGATCCAACCAAATCATGAGAAAACAAAAAGATAATTACTACAGAGCAAACTAGAATGCTAGAATATTTGGCCCTAAACAGAGAGTGCACAGTGGCAGAAAACCTAACCACTGTGACTGAACCAAAATTAAGGAAATCTTTGACTATGTACAGACTCAGTGAGTATAGCCTTGATATTGAGAAAGGCCTAACCTCCTGCCAAATGTATGACCATATTAGAGACACACATTTCCCTCAGATTACACAGACTCACAAAGAATTCAAAAACAAATCCAATTTTGATAAACTCCCATATTTGTGAAAAACCACAGATTTGTGATGTGTTTCCACAAGAAAGGGGCAACCAGTGAAGAACAAACACCATTGTAAATACAACCTATATTTACATTTATTTATTTTCCCTTGTGTACCTATTTGCACATCATTACAACGTTGTATATAGACATAACATGACATTTGAAATGTCTTTATTATTTTTGAACTTTTGTGAGTGTAATGTTTACTGTACATTTTTATTGTTTATTTCACTTTTGTTTATTATCTATTTCACTTGCTTTGGCAATGTAAACATTTGTTTCCCATGCCAACAAAGCCCCTTAAATTGAAATTGAATTGAGAGAGAGAGAGAGAGAGAGAGAGAGGAGGAGGAAGAGAGAGAAGCAGTCAGCCCTAATGGCAGGGGAATATTGATCGGATCAGTCAGTTCAGTCAGAACGGAGATGAAGAGAGAGCAGAAGTCCTCTATGAGGATAATATTGAGAATGTGTCATGTCACGAACAGTTTACATTTTACAATAAGCGGTTCCTAATTTTAAATGGCAGTTACACAGGTAGAATGTAGGGACACAGTTTTAAATAATGTTAAATAGTTCTTCCACCTGGTCTTCATAGAGATGAGTGGTTTGGTTAAAGGATTTTGGCAATGAGTATCCTTTTAATAAGGCTTGCTTCCTAACTCTATACTACAGTTTAATTTGCCCATGTCTCATTTACTGCAATATTGTCTGGACCAGTACATATGATTTGTATCTACACAAATTACACATCATCCAAATACATTTGCAAGACTAGTCACTTCATCTAACTACTTTGCTCCATCTGATTGTCAATATCATGTCCATCTACAACATTAATATAACCCAATTATTAACCTTCATCTACAAAACACATACCTCCCAGACATCCTCCTTAATTGATTATTCCAGGTTAATTCCCAAATCCATGCATACAACACACTGTGATAACCTTCACCCTCCCTACTGCCGGATCTCACATAGTCAATTCTCTATGAGCTACAGAGAGAGGTTCCATACTCTGGAATTCCTATTTTCACATTGCCAAATCATCATCATCATCCCTTAATAACTTTCAGCACAGTTTATAGACTACGGGTCAGCCTGATGAACCGAACTACCCAGTAGTCTCCTCCATGTAGCCTAACACTCAATCACACGCGCACACACACACATACACTCACACACACACACAAACACGCACACACACGCAAACAAACATGTTTTTTGTACACTGAGTCTATCATGTTCGACTGTAATTAGTCATCTTTGTTTAATTGATTGAACAAACTGTATTTGACATTGATATTGTAGATAGTTTATTTAGCTTTGGTTTTCATATCAGCCCTCTTGTCATTCTAGCCTCACATGCAGACCTTTGTCTGCCTTCTTTATCTGCCCTGTTTTGTCTTCCACCCGTCTTCTTTCAAATAAATAAAAACGAAATACAAACACAAAAAAATATACTGTATCCTATAAAATGTGGATACACCATTATCGAAAGTATGACTGTCTGGCTTTACACGGCAGTGTGGACTTAAATGTCGTCTCTGTCAACAAAATGATTCACTACTGTTTAAATTGGCTACAACCCTATTCTGTGCTATGGAGATATTATATCGTACTGCAAGTAAATCATGAGCAACTGGTGCAAGGACAAAGGCAGAGGTCACATGGCTGGCAGACTGCCCTACTTCGGCAGTTTGGCTGCCACAGCTGGTACATATTGCAAAGAAGGGGAAAGTACTGTAAGAAAAGAAAAATGTAATTGTGAGCAAACTGAAAAGGGCAGCCACCAAATCGCAGTGGTTCCAGAGAAAGGACTGTGCATATTGTGGCAGTTTTAACATGGGAAACCCATTACTTTACATCTCATTATCCTATTCAGAAGAGGATTATTTGTGCTAGTGTAAGGTTTCTGTCGCCAAGGAGACCATTTTTAAAACAACCAAGCAGAAAATAGGTATGTAACTTATTCCTCCATCTTTTCAAATTAGAGTTGACTTGGGTGTCAGAAGGAAAACGTTCACACACAAAAAAAGCATGGAAAAAACCCAAGAACTAGCAATGTCTAGATTATGCTAAGAAATATTATACATGATGCAACCCTATAGGATAAAGTACAACCATTCATGTTCCGCAATATATCTCTGGGATACGTCAGATAATGAGGCTTCTGATTTGACAACATTTTGATGCCACATCTGTGGAGAATATGGGAGCCTGGTTGGCTGAAACGTATTGGAAGGCATTTGCCATATCAAGAAATTGCTATTATCACAGAATGTCAACACCTGACAAATTCCACTGTTATAACAAATCACCCTACAGGAAGGACAACATGGCCATGTTACTGTGATCCAAAAAGACCACATACAGAACATGAGAAAATTAGAACGTCTTTTTGCAACCGAAAAAAAGACAGGCAAAAAAATATGCATGAAAGATGTAATGATATCAAAACAACACTCAAATAGTATTATTAACAATCTTCCCCTCATACAACCCCAGTGCTAAAACCTCCCGTCATTATGGAGAAATATGTGTATTAAATCTGGTAATTCAACGAAGAACAAGAATACAACTATTCTCCTTTGATTTGCATTATCACTGGCTATCTTCCAGAGATGTTCTGCAGTCCTTGGGAATCAATTAAGACTTTGGCCAACAAAGTAGAGGGAATGCAAGGAAAGC
The DNA here is from genome assembly GCA_003317085.1 of Hucho hucho. Lineage (NCBI taxonomy): Eukaryota > Metazoa > Chordata > Actinopteri > Salmoniformes > Salmonidae > Hucho > Hucho hucho. The sequence goes on along the minus strand of QNTS01000057.1, from coordinate 256,920 downwards.
CATGTCTGTGCAGTGTACGCTGTGAATATCAATCTGGTCAGCCTTGCATGGCAGACGAGGAAAATTGCTGCTGCACTAAACGCTTGTAAATAACACTGTTAAAAATCATTTAGGCTCAAATTGGACGAGATATTTAGAGGAGCACAATAGGTGATTGGGCTGATGTGTATTTAATGGTAGTGGTGCCATTGTTTTTTAAAAACAAATACATAAGATACTGTAGATGACTTTAAAGAAAATGAGCAGTGAATCCACAGTTTGGTATTTTACTGAGAATTAATGATATTACCCCTGGAACCTACCATAAATATCATATCAAACCAAGCGATTTTAAATGAAGGGCTTCAAGATTCTTCTAATATTCAAATTATTTCTATAGAATCGCTTGGTGGGGGGGGGGGGGTACTAAGCTAACATATGGAATTGTTGTAATATGATCATGACATGGAGCACTTAGCAATTTGATTTTGTATTTTAGGACCCCTTTAGGTATCCCAAATAAATATTTAACAAATATTTGATAAAATATTTAATTTGGCCTTTACTACTGTAGCCCATATAAACACATTGAATAACATTCATGAATGGCAAAAAAAACAGTAAAAAGAATCATCATAAGGTATGAGGTTTTGAAGTGTCTGTACTATATCTTGGAGCTAAGAAAGCTCACAAAATATATATACGTATTCGTTTTTTTACACATATTTAACTCATATTTTGGGGGGCAGAAAACTACTTCCATATTTCCATTAGTCTGTATGAGTTAACTTCAGACGAGTCTCGTGACACTTTCCATAGATTAATAGTTTGTAGGCCAAACCGTTCGGACGCTACAGAGGTTGTTGTGAGAAGACCAATTTTCGGGATGTCTCATGGTCTGACAAACACCTCTGCACTGTAGGTCGGCCACCTTCCACCGCAGATGCGGAAGGCCGACATAGGCGGATGTGGTGGATTGAGACTGACAGATTTTTTATGTTACTTAGATAGATGCATGGGAGCGTCAATAGACTCTTAAGGATTATAAAACGGATGGGTCTAATCCTGGACGCTGATTGGATAAAGCCGGATTCCAGCTTTATCCAATGTCTATTCCACAAGTTAGCACCTACTAAAGCTATGACATTGAAATGCCTATTTACTCTGTTCCATCTCACTGCGCAATCCACCGTCTCATCAGCCCAGCCAGAACATTTATAAACTTGATCGCCACTGTAAAAAGCATCTAGGCATTATCTCCCATTTTTTTTAGACTAGCAATTTCTTTTCAATAGCAAAGATCTGTATAAACCTTGCTGTCTGCCTCTCTGACATTTGCAACATTGTTGAAATATTGAAATTCGATCTCCAGCTGTCCCATACTGTAATGAAGGTGTAGTGGTCGAGAAGAGAAAGACAGGCAGGCAGCTTTCCTCAGCCAGATGAATTCATGAATCAGCATAATTTTTATGGATATATGCAAATACATTACTGTTCAAAAGCATGAGGTTACTTAGACATGTCCTTGATTTTTTTTGTCCATTAAATTGATCAGATATACAGTGTAGACATTGTTAATGTTGTAAATTACTATTGTAGCTGGAAACGGCAGATTTTTTTATGGAATATCTACAAAGGCGTACAGAGGCCCATTATCAGCATCCATCATTCCTGTGTTCCAATAGCACGTCGTGTTAGGTAATCCAAGTTAATCATTTTAAAAGGCTAATTGATCATTAGAAAACCCTTATTCAATTATGTTAGCACTGAAAACTGTCGTCCTGATTAAAGAAGCAATAAAACTGGCCGCCTTTAGACTAGTTGAGTATCTGGAGCATCAGCAGTTGTGGGTTCGATTACAGGCTCAAAATGGCCAGAAACAAATAACTTTCTTCTGAAACTCATCAGTCTTATCTTGTTCTGAGAAATGAAGGCTATTCCATGTGAGAAATTGCCAAGAAATTGAAGATCTTGTGCAACGCTGTGTACTACTCTCTTCACAGAACAGCGCAAATTGACTCTAACCAGACTAGAAAGAGGAGTGGGAGGCCCCGGTGCACAACTGAGCAAGAGGACAAGTACATTAGAGTGTCTAGTTTGAGAAACAGACTCCTCACAAGTCCTCAACTGGCAGCTTCATTAAATAGTACCCGCAAAACACCAGTCTCAACGTCAACAGTGAAGAGGCAACTCCGGGATGCTGGCCTTCTAGGCAGAGTTGCAAAGAAAAACCCATATCTCAAACTGGCCAATAAAAATAAAATATTAAGATGGGCAAAAGAACACAGACACTGGACCGAGGAACACAGACACTGGACCTAGAAGGCCAGCATCCCGGAGTCGCCTCTTCACTGTTGACATTGAGACTGGTGTTTTGCGTGACTGTGTATAGACATTTTGGTCTAAATCCAGTCACTGTATGCATTTGCAGTATATGATTTGTATTCAGTAGTGATGAGCGCATCAGAGTTAAAATCCCCATCTACAATAAGTGCAGCCTCAGGATATGATGTTTACAGTTTACATAGAGTCCAATGAAGTTCTTTCAGGGCCGTCGATGTGTCAGCTTGGGGGGGATACACGCGACTGTGATTATAATCGAAGAGAATTCTCTTGGTATTTAGTGCGGTCGGCATTTGATTGTAAGGAATTCTAGGTCAGGTGAACAAAAGAACTTGAGTTCCTGTATGTTGTTATGATCACACCACGTCTCGTTAATCATAATGCATACACCCCCGCCCTTCTTCTTACCAGTGAGATGTTTGTTTGTGTCGGCGCGATGCGTGAAGAAAACAGGTGGCTGTACCGACTCTGATAATGTGTCCCGAGTGAGCCATGTTTCCGTGAAGCAAAGAACGTTACAATCTCTGATGTCTCTCTGGAAGGTAACCCTTGCTCGGATTTCGTCTACCTTGTTGTCAAGAAACTGGACATTGGCGAGTAGTATACTCGGGAGCGGTGCGCGATGTGCCCGTCTACAGAGCCTGACCAGAAGACTGCCCCGGCTGCCCCTTCTACTGCAGCGCCGTTGTTTTGGGTCGCCGGCTGGGATCCGATCCATTGTCCTGGGTGGTGGACCAAACTGAGGATCTGCTTCGGGAAAGTCGTATTCCTGGTCGTAATGTTGGTAAGTTGACGTTGCTTTTATATCCAATAGTTCCTCCCAGCTGTATGTAATAAAACTTAAGATTTCCTGGGGTAACAATGTAAGAAATAATACATAAAAAAACATAATCCAGATAGGTGGGGCAAAGGTACAGGACGGCAGTCAGGCTCAGGGTCAGGGCAGACAGAATGGTCAACACCGGGAAAACAAGAGTACAGGAACAATCGAGAGACAGGAGCAGAGGGGAAAACGCTGGTAGGCTTGACGAAACAAAACGAACTGGCAACAGACAAACAGAGAACACAGGTATAAATACACAGGGGATGATGGGATAGATGGGTGACACCTGGAGGGGGATGGAGACAATCACAAAGACAGGTGAGACAGATCAGGGTGTGACATTCACACACGATAGTATACGCACTATACATACACGTACACATGGATTTTGTACTGTATATATGTGGTAGTGATGGAGTAGGGGCCCGAGGGCACACGGTCTGTGAATGTATTGTATAGTATATATATAGGCTAGACTACCACGTGGGTTTGTGATTCCAACAAAAAAAAATATTTCATAGCATTCCATGGTCCCTGAAAAGGATTGTGAATCACTGTCGTCAGTGAAACGGCAGACCTTGGGACTTAACTTCTTAGGGAGCGGCAGCTGAGGTGTCGGTTTTCGAGAGTCTGGCGTGCCCAAAGTAAAAGGCCTGCCACTCAGGCCCAGAAACTAGGATATGCACATAAGTAGTACTATTGGATAGGAAACACTCTGAAGTTAAGAGTGTTAAAATATTGTCTGTGAGTATAACAGAACTGATATAGCAGGCGAAAACCCGAGGAATTTCTGTCCTGGAAAAAGTGTTTTTGACACATTGCCTCATTTTGAACCCCTCCCTATTGAAAACAGCCATATATGGGAGTAAGATTGCAGTACCTATTGCTTCCACTGGATGTCAACAGTCTAGACAGTGCTTGGTGATGTTAGGTTGCTCTCCTACCATTATCTTCTTCTTAAAGCTTGATCAGTGTCCTACATTTGTCTTCTCCTACGCGCAAGTGTCCTAGCGCGCGCGACACCAAAAAAGGAAAGGATAGCAGGTCAAATATTAGGCCAACTTTATAATATCATTTATATGTATTTTCACAAGGATTCCTATGTAATAGTTACTACAAACTAACAAGAACCTGTTCACATATCCATGAACAAGTTCTCTTCACGGTTCAATGGGCGAGTGGACGCTGTATTTTATGAACATAACGCGCCAACCAAACGGAGATTTATGGATATAATAAATGACTTTTTCTAACAAAAGAACCATTGGATGTCTTCGTTGGACACTTGGGAAGCCCTCAGCAGAAGTTGTTCAAAAGGTAAGGGATTTTATATTAGCGATTTTATGCGTTTTATGAGACCCGCTTTGGTTATGGATTTATGCTAATGCATAAAATATGAGAGGGGCTATCCTCAAACAATCAAATGTTGTGCTTTCGCTGGAAAGCCTTTTTGAAATATGACAACGCTGTGATATTGCCAAGAATCAGAGCTTTTGATGACTATGCAACACTTGTATATTGATGAATATTTAATAATTAAACTTTTGGATTTTGAATTTGGCGCCTTACATTTCACCGGGTAGTGTCGGGAGTGGGGCGCAAATCTGACCACGCCTCCATTTTGTTGCTCCCAGCCTATAGACAGAAACTAAAACAGGAAACGCCCGTGCTCAGGTCTGTTCAACGCTGGTCCGACCAATCTGATTCCACGCTTCAAATCAAATCAAATCAAATTTTATTTGTCACATACACATGGTTAGCAGATGTTAACCTCTTGGGGATAAATAAGGAGCGCTGGGGCGCTAGCGCCCCGTTCCCGACACTATCTGGTGAAATGTAAGGCGCCAAATTCAAAATCCAAAAGTTTAATTATTAAATATTCATCAATATACAAGTGTTGCATAGTCATCAAAAGCTCTGATTCTTGGCAATATCACAGCGTTGTCATATTTCAAAAAGGCTTTACAGCGAAAGCACTACATTTGATTGTTTGACGGTAGCACCTCCAATATTTTCCTATTAGCATAAATTCATAAACCATCGCGGTTCACACAAAATACATTTCACAGCGAAAACAAATCCCTTACCTTTTGTAGAACTTCTGCTGAGGGCTTCCCAAGTGTCCAACGGAGACATCCAATGGTTCTTTTGTTAGAAAAAGTAATTTATTATATCCATAAATCTCTGTTTGGTTGGCGCATTATGTTCATAAAATACAGCGTCCACTCGCCCATTGAACCGTGAAGAGAACTTGTTCAACCTATACCTATACACTTGTCCAAGAACAATCAAACATCATTGATAATGTATCCTTAGGAACACTTTTATGTATATTTAGTATAATATTTCAACCGGATTATAAACTGGACGATAGGAAAGGAAAAAAACTACTCGCATCCTCTTCTCTTTACATCTGGTGACCAGTTCGAAATTCTTCTTCTATTACCATCCAGAGCATTCTAACGTCATCAAACACTGTCTAGAGACTGTTGTCATCCAGTGGAAGCAATAGGTACTGCAATCTTACTCCCATATATAGCTGTTTTCATTAGGGATGGGTTCAAAATGAGGCAATGTGTCAAAAACACTTTTTCCAGGACAGAAATTCCTCAGGTTTTCGCCTGCTATATCCGTTCTGTTATACTCACAGACAATATTTTAACACTTAGAAACTTCAGGGTGTTTCCTATCCAATAATACTAATTATGTGCATATCCTAGTTTCTGGGCCTGAGTGGCAGGCATTTTACTTTGGGCACGCCAGACTCTCCAAAACCGTCACCTCGGGAGCCGCTCCCTAAGAAGTTAACCCTGGGCTCTATTGGTTTCAGACTCTACAAGCGGGCGGGTTGACAGAGATGAAGGTTCACATATCATCCCTCCATCGCCTCCTTCCATCCCTCCATCCCTCCCTAACAGGCCCCTACATCCCGAGACTCCCATCGCAGCACTGGCCTGCTCTCTCTCTCCCTCTCTTCCTCATCAATCCCTCTCCCTATCTCTCCCTATCTCTCCCTATCGCTCCCTTTCTCCTCCTCTCTCCCTCCCTCCTACCCATGCAGAGTCCCATGCAGCTTGCCTGGCTTCCCTCTCACACACATAATGCTAATGTGAAACCCCTCTGCCCTTCTCCCTAGCCACTTTATCAAGTCAGGTGCAGGCACGTGTTGAGAGAGTGAGAGGCGAGAGCTGAGAATTATCAAGCTAAACGGTTTACCAAACTCATATTGCCATACATCCCTTATCTCGGCTCCCCATGTGATTATATTTCCACTGCCCATGTTTACATGGCCCTGAAAAAGTCCTGTTTACTCAGACAGACATGACCCCCATTATTATAATGCACGTTATTACCTGCTTATGCCCAGGCCCATCTGCAACGTGCATAGGTGCAGTACTCTGGCCTGGCCTGCAGTTTGATGGGGTATCCCAGCATTACCCTCATTTTGAAAAAACTTAATAATCTGTGCACTAACAGTGATACAATAACAGTTCTTACGGTCCTCTTGAGTTGAAAATGGGATGCATTACATCAAGGATTCTACATGTTATGCACTCTGTATCTTTAGTAGTAGTTCTGAGGGTTATTTATTTAATTGTAATGATTTTGTGTAATTTGTGTACAGATTATTAGAGAGCTAACAATGCAGGAGGGCGAGGAGGGCGAGGCTCATATTCACAGCACACACATCTCCTGTCATGAGGTTACCCACCCCCCTTCACAGCTGTTCTTTATGGAGACAGAAAATTCAAATGGTCTTGTTTTACTTTCCCCTCGCAAGCCAGAAAACAAGAAATAAGGTGGAACAATTTGTTACAGAATAATCCTGTTGAACCAGGCGAAGTAAGAGACAGCCTAGCAACCCCCTCCGGTGTGGAATGGGGAACGGGCTGGAGCGGTGTGGAATGGGGAACGGGCTGGAGCGGTGTGAAATGGGGAACGGGCTGGAGCGGTGTGGAATGGGGAACGGGCTGGAGCGGTGTGGAATGGGGAACGGGGGGGAGCGGTGTGGAGCGCTCTCATTCTCCTCTGTCAGTTTGACCTCACATCTCATCTGGGCCTGTAGCACAGGCGTAATCCCCTACCCTCAGAGACAGGCTGAACATGCAGGAGTCCATTGTTGCTTAATTAATTACTGAATGATGTGCAGGTATGGTGCAGTCAGAGGGAGAGATAAGGCAGAGACGGGTTCTCCCTGATGGGAACCTCTGAACAATGAGCAGTTGTGTTTACCCACAACTTGGTCTCGGCTTGGATGTAGCCTACAAGACAACAAGCAGAAAATTGGCTTGGAGAGTTGCATACAGGCTATGTTCACAAGACACAAAGAGAGTAGAGAAGGTAGAAGAAACCTTGGAACCCTGAGTTCAAACCAACTTAACATTTTGTAGCCTTGTTAATATCTAGCCATGTCAGCATTATCAAGTGCTATAGTAACTTAACAGAAACATTATGTGTAATAATCACATTTATTGCACTGGGATCCTAGATTTATGGCATGTGTCAGCTTTATATGACCCTTCATCTAAGGGTCGAAACACAATGCAAATTATTTGGTCTGAGTTAGTTAAATCAGGGTTCTGCGCACGTTTTTCTCCATAGAACTAGCCCTCCAGATCTGATGACTATGGATTTTGATAAGAAATGAACACAGCACAGGACAAACTTTGTGCTGAGTGGTACAACAGGAACACAGAGCAGGTGTGGGTCGGGTGTTTTTGCTATTGTAAGGCTATAGTGAGTTGAGCCCAGTGAAGGGGATGGGATCGCACTGTATGAGCAGAATTCCAATGCTACGAAAGTGCAGCTCTATCCTCCATCTCATTTAGATCTGCAGAGCAATTATGAAATACTCAACACCATGGAGAGAGGGGGAAGAGAGAAGAGAAATAGAGAGAGAGAGAGAGAGAGAGAGAGAGAGAGAGAGAGAGAGAGAAAGAAAAAGAGGTAGGGATGGGAACCGAGAGAGAGAGGGAGAGTGAGAGAATGGTTGTCACAGCCACCAGGCACTGAGCACTACACTACAGTAATGTGATTTCTATTGATGGGGAAATTTGTATGTTGGGTATATTAAATGTAAATTAAAACTAGATTAAAAGAGCAGGGCTGGCGCGGATGTAGGTGACAGTGTGAGGCAGAATGGCAATGTGCGAGATAACAACACAGCACAACACAACACAGCAAAACACAAAACGGCACAACACAACATGGCACAACACAGCACAACACAGCACGGCAAAACACGGCACAACACAACACGGCACAACACAGCACAACAAGACACAGCATGACACAACACGACAGAAAACAAAACAACACGGCACAACGGGACACAATGCGACACAACACGGCACAAAACGACACAACACAACTCAGCACAACACAACACGGCTCGACACAACATGGCAAAACAACACGGCACGACACAACATGGCACGACATGACACATTACGGCAGTGACGCAATACGGCACGACACAACACGACACAGCACAACACGACATGACACAGCACATCCAGCACAACACGGCACGACACAGGACAACGCAACACAACAGAACACAGTGAAGACATAATGAGAGTTTTCACCATTCATTTAGTCTACTAGAACATCACCATTCATGACAAACTGATGCCCTCCACTGTATTCGCTTGACACGTTGTGTATTTCACAGTCATTTTGTACAGAGATAATAAAAGAGAGATGAAGCAAACAAATGTATTGGTATGGCTATCTACAGTCGTGGCCAAAGGTTTTGAGAATGTTACAAATATTAATTTTCACGAAGTCTGCTGCCTCAGTTTGTATGATGTCAATTTGCATATACTATATAATGTCATGAAGAGTGATCTGATGAATTGCAATTAATTGCAAAGTCCCTCTTTGCCGTGCAAATGAACTGAATCTCCAAAAAGCATTTCCACTGCATTTCAGCCCTGCCACAAAAGGACCAGCTGACATCATTTCAGTGATTCTCTCGTTAACACAGGTGTGAGTGTTGATGAGGACAAGGCTGGAGATCACTCTGTCATGCTGTTTGAGTTCGAATAACAGACTGGAAGCTTCAAAAGGAGGGTGTGCTTGGAATCATTGTTATTCCTATGTCAACCATGGTTACCTGCAAGGAAACACGTGACGTAATCATTGCTTTGCACAAAAAGGGCTTCACAGGCAAGGATATTGCTGCCAGTAAGATTGCACCTAAATCAACCATTTATCGGATCATCAAGAACTTCAAGGAGAGCGGTTCAATTGTTGTCAAGAAGGCTTCAGGGCGCCCAAGAAAGTCCAGCAAGCACCAGGACAGTCTCCTAAAGTTGATTCAGCTGTGGGATCGGGGCACCACCAGTACAGAGCTTGCTCAGGAGTGGCAGCAGGCAAGTGTGAGTGCATCTGCACGCACAGTGAGGCGAAGACTTTTGGAGGATGGCCTGGTGTCAAGAAGCCATTTCTCTCCAGGAAAAACATCAGGGACAGACTGATATTCTGCAAAACGTACAGGGATTGGACTGCTGAGGACTGGGGTAAAGTAATTTTCTCTGATTAATCCCCTTTCCGATTGTTTGGTGCATCCGGAAAAAAGCTTTTCCGGAGAAGACAAGGTGAGCGCTACCATCAGTCCTGTGTCAGGCCAACAGTAAAGCATCCTGAGACCATTCATGTGTGGGGTTGCTTCTCGGCCAAGGGAGTGGGCTCACTCACAATTTTGCCTAAGAACACAGCCACGAATAAAGAATGGTACCAACACATTCTCCGAGAGCAACTTCTCCCAACCATCCAGGAACAGTTTGGTGATGAACGATGCCTTTTCCATGATGGAGCACCTTGCCATAAGGCAAAAGTGATAACTAAGAGGCTCGGGAACAAAACATCGATATTTTGGATCCATGGCCAGGAAACTCCCCAGACCTTAATCCCATTGAGAACTTGTGGTCAATCCTCAAGAGACGGGTGGACAAACAAATACCAACAAATTCTGACAAACTCCCAAGTATTGATTATGCAAGAATGGGCTGCCATCAGTCAGGATGCAGCCCAGAAGTTAATTGACAGCATGCCAGGGCGGATTGCATAGGTCTTGAAAAATGAAGGGTCAACACTGCAAATATTGACTCTTTGCATCAACTTCATGTAATTGTCAATAAAAGCTTTTGACACTTATGAAATGCTTGTAATTATACTTCAGTATTCCATAGTAACATCTTTCAAAAATATCTAAAGACACTGAAGCAGCAAACGTTGTGGAAATTAATATTTGTGTCATTCTCAAAACTTTTGGCCACGACTGTAGAGTAAATGGAGACAGGCTTTGCCTATTTCATGAGCCCACTGACAGCACCTATTTAATGTGTCCATTAACAGTGGGATGACACATTCTGATTACTTGCCATTCTGCAGCTTTATTTCTCTGAACAGTGTAGTTAAAACTGATTTTTAATATAAATATTACCCTAAAATCGTCTCTAAATTATAGGGTTGTGGGACATTGATAAACGTTCAGAGCACCGGTCTCAAACAACACATGCAGTGCCTTCATAATATTCATAACATTTGACTTATTCCACATTTTGTTGTGTTACAGCCTGAATTCAAAATGGATTCCATAGATTTTCTTTCCCACCCATACCCCATAATGACAAAGTGAAAAATGTTTTTAGACATTTTTGCAAATGTATTGAAAATTAAAACAGAAAAATCTAATTTACATAAGTATTGACACCCCTGAGTCAATACTTTGTATAAGCACCTTTGGCAGCCATTACAGCTGTGAGTCTTTCTGGCTAAGTCTCTAAGAGCTTTCCACAATTGGATTATGCAACATTTGCCCATTATTATTTTCCAATTTCTTCAAGCTCGGTCAAATTGGTCATTGCTAGACATCCGTTTTCAGGTCTTGCCATAGGTTTTCAAGAATACTGAGCAAAAATATAAACGCAACATGTAAGTTGTTTTTTTAAACGCACAAAAAACGTATTTCTCTAAAATGTTGTGTACAAATTTGTTTACATCCCTGTTATTAAGCATTTTTCTTTTGCCAAGATAATCCATCCACCTGACAGGTGTGGCATATCAAAAAGATGATTAAACAGCATGATCATTACACAGGTGCACCTCGTGCTGAGGACAATAAAAGGCCATTTTAAAATGTGAAGTTTAATCACACAAAAAAATCCCACAGATGTTTCAAGTTTTGAGGGAGCGTGTGAGCTGTTGTCAGAGAATTTCATGTTAATTTCTCTACCATAAGCCTCCTCCAATGTTGTTTTAGAGAATTGGGCAGTACATCCAGCTGGCCTCACAACCTCAGACGACGTGTAACTATTCCTGCCCTGAACCTTCACAATCGGCTTCTTCACCTGAGGGGTCATCTTAGGCCAGCCACTCGGACAGCTGATGGTCGTAACCGACTTCAGTGGGAAAATGCTCACCTCTGATGGCCACTGACACACTAGAGAGGTGTGCTCTTCGCAGATGAATCATGTGGGCGAACGGGTTTGCTGAACAGAGTGCTCCATGGTGGCGGTGGGGTTATGGTATGGGCAGGCATAAGCTATGGACAGTGAACACAATTGCATTTCATTAATGCCAATTTGAATGCACAGAGATACCGTGACGAGATGATGAGCCCCATTGTCATGCCATTCATCCACCGCCATCACGTCATGTTTCAGCATGATAATTCACAGACCTGTACACAATTCATGAAAACTGAAAATGTCCCAGTTCTTCCAGGGCCTGTGTACTATCCAGACATGTCACCCATTGAGCATGTTTGGGATGCACTGGATCGACGTGTACGACAGCGTGTTCCAGTTCCCGTTAATATCAAACAATTTCGCGCACAGCCATTGAGGAGGAGTGTACAACATTTCAAAGGCCACAATCAACAGCCTGATCAACTCTATGCGAAAGGAGATGTGTCGTGTTGCATGAGGCAAATGGTGGTCTATGGTCACACCAGATACTGACTGATTTTCTAATCCACACCCCTAATTTTTTTTAAAGGTATCTGTGACCAACACATGCATATCTCTATTCCCAGTCATTTTAAATCCATAGATTAGGGCCTCCTACATTTATTTCTATTGACTGGTTTTCTTATATGAACTGCAGTAAAATCTTTGAAATTGTTGCTTATTGAGTTTATATTTTTGTTCAATGTAGATTTAAATCAAAACTGTGACATGGCCACCCATGTGGAAAGCAGACTGAACCATGTTTTCCTCTAGGATTTTGCCTGTGTTTAGCTCCAAAACACATTTTATTCTGTAAAGGCTTCCTTCCTTTCACTCTATCAATTGGGTTGGTATTGTGGAGGAACAACAATGTTGTTGATCCATCCTCAGTTTTCTCCTATCACAGCCATTACACTCATTGTTCTCATGGTGAAATCCCTAAGGGTTTTTCTTCCTCTCCTGAAACTGATTTATGAAGGATGCTTGCTTCTTTGTAGTGACTGGGTGTATTGATATACCATCCAATGTGTAATTGATAACTTCACCATGCTCAGAGGGATATTCATTGTCTGCTTTTTTACCCATCTACTAATAGGTGCCCTTCTTTGCAAGCATTGGAAAACCTCCCTGGCCTTTGTGGTTAAATTTGTGTTTGAAATTCAGTGCTCGACTGTGGGACCTTACAGATGATTGTATGTGTGGGGTACAGACATTAAAAAGAGTCATTTTTGCACACAGAGTGAGTCCATGCAACTTATTATGTGACTTGTTAAGTACATTTTTACTTTTGAACTTATTTAGGCGTGCCATTACAAAAAGGTAAAACATTTAAAAAAACATAATTCCACTTGACATTATGGGGTGTTGTGTGTTTATTAAATTCATTATTAAATGTGTCATTATTAAATTAAATTCAGGCTGTAACACAACAAAATGTGGAAAAAGTCAAGGGTTGTGAATACTTTCGGAAGGCACTTCAGTTAGCCCCCTTTTGAGATATTTTATGGACAGAATAGATCACAATGTTGCTGTTTTTGTAGCAGTATCTTTCCCACAGCTGTCAGATGTAGGACACATTGACGTAGTTCTCCAGTAGATGATGAAATGTTAAAATATATGCCAGCTTGTTAAAAAAAGCACACAAAAGAACTAAGAAACAATGGCCCGACCACCATCAAATATTTAACAAAGAGTGAGAGAGGGAAGCACGGAAGGTTGTACTGCATTTTCAGTGAAGCCATTGTGGAGACATTTTAAAAAAATCTTCTTTCCTGGTTTTCCAGAGAAGAGACCATTAATACACAAGGTACTCTGGACACTTTTATTACTATTTCATATGAACAGTCTTCATTCTGCACACATTTCTCATGGTGTTAGATAGAGGGATAAAGGGGTCACGAGGATCAATTCAAACCAGGGAAATTAACCACAGTAGAAAGCAACTTACTGAACATAAACGTTTATTTTTAAACTTGTAATTTATAAGCTAATTATGACATGTTAGTAAAGCACTTTAAGAAATAAGTAACTGTAGCTAACACAAATACTCAGACACGTAGGTAAACTATATAATGTCCTGGTGGTCAGTATCTCTAAAGACTACAGTACATGGACTTTTTAACCTTTTGACAGGAAGTCTTCTGAGACCAATATCTCTTTTACAGATTAGCCCTGTAATTACAAAAGATATACACATCAACGCACCACGAAAAGCAAAACAGAAATTCAAAATACATTCATAGAAAACAAACACATTCTTCACTAAAAAGGTCCTCAAAATTACCCTAGAGTCACCAAATAATCCCATTTGGAGACAATTAATGAAACAATTGATAAAACATTTACACAATAATACTGGTGAATGCTGTCTAGTTAATGTTAACCCAGAGCACTTATCACTGGGGTTTTCCTGTTTCAATGCTGCATACAAGGCACCAGCATAATTGACAACTTCTTTAGAAGTAGCATTGTCTCAGATCTCAGAGATAACTCACACACTCTCACACACTGACAGGAAGACGCTAAAACACCCACTAGTGTTTTTCCACAAGAAAGAAAATAAACACAATATCACACACTGAAATAAACACAATATCACACACTTTAAAAAATTAAAATCCAATCCAATTGTGTTGCAAAGCCTAGTTCACACAGGCAGTTTGAAGTGACCCCAAATTTTTTTTTTGCATATCCGATTAGAATCTATTATTTTTCTTGCAAACTGACCAGCCAAAAGCCATATGGGATCGGATATTTCATGCCACATTTCAAACCACATTAGGAAGTAGTTTGAAGTCAGATGCAAATCTGATTCCTTGCCATGCGACTTGTGTCAGTCAAATCTGATTGATTTGCCCTCAAGGGGTTTTTCAGGCTGTTATTAGTCATATCTTGTTGCTTGCTAGCTACTCTGTTGACAGTTTGACAAGAACATGACGTGGTAGCTCACTAGCTTGTTAATAGTTTACAAACAAATTAGTGAACGTGCTAAAAACCTAAACAGCTACCTAGCTTATAGGTGACTGCTATGGCTAGCCAAAAAAGGACATGTTTTAAAGGTTGGATCATCTTATCCTTTGAGTCTTTAAAAGTGTTCTTACACTATGACTTTTAACATTCAAAGCAAGTGGGAAACGTCTAAATAAGGCATTGTTGTCACTATAGCTTGCTACATAACTTCTGAGTGATAGGATGCAGGAGCACCACCACCAATCAGCCGATACCACTGCACACACACCTGTGATTACTATGACAACTAGCGTAGCTATGTCAGCAAATGACTGCTGTCTGAACACACACAAATCCGATTTGGTCACTTGTAACTTGCTGTTTGGACAGTCAGTATTAAAAAACTAATTTGAAAACAGAACTGATTTGAACATTAAGGCCTGCTGTCACAACATTTGATTGTTTGAGGATAGCCCCTCTCATATTTTATGCATTAGCATAAATCCATAACCAAAGCGGGTCTCATAAAACGCATAAAATCGCTAATATAAAATCCCTTACCTTTCGAAGAACTTCTGCTGAGGGCTTCCCAAGTGTCCAACGAAGACATCCAATGGTTCTTTTGTTAGAAAAAGTCATTTATTATATCCATAAATCTCCGTTTGGTTGGCGCGTTATGTTCATAAAATACAGCGTCCACTCGCCCATTGAACCGTGAAGAGAAC
>QNTS01000057.1:226919-240531 GCA_003317085.1 Hucho hucho | reverse complement strand
CGTTCAACCTATACCTATACACTTGTCCAAGAACAATCAAACATCATTGATAATGTATCCTTAGGAACACTTTTATGTATATTTACTATAATATTTCAACCGGATTATAAACTGGACGATAGGAAGGGAAAAAACCACAGTGCGTGCGAGGCAGTGAACGCGCCTCCTCTTCTGTTTACATCCTGTGACTAGTTCGAAATTCTTCTTCTATTACCATCCAGAGCAACCTAACATCACCAAACACTGTCTAGAGACTGTTGACATCCAGTGGAAGCAATAGGTACTGCAATCTTACTCCCAGATATGGCTGTTTTCAATAGGGAGGGGTTCAAAATGAGGCAATGTGTCAAAAACACTTTTTCCAGGACAGAAATTCCTCGGGTTTTCGCCTGCTATATCAGTTCTGTTATACTCACAGACAATATTTTAACACTCAGAAACTTCAGAGTGTTTCCTATCCAATAGTACTAATTATGTGCATATCCTAGTTTCTGGGCCTGAGTGGCAGGCCTTTTACTTTGGGCACGCCAGACTCTCAAAAACCGACACCTCCAACTGCTCTTAAACGCTAGTAAAACAATGCATGCTTTTCAACCGTTCGCTGCCTGCACCCGCCTGCCCAACTAGCATTATTACCCTGGATGGCTCTGACCTAGAATATGTGGACAACTACAAATACCTAGATGTCTGGCTAGACTGTGAACTCTCCTTCCAGACTCACATTAAACATCTCCAATCCAAAAATCAAATCTAGAATCAGCTTTCTATTTCGCAACAAAGCCTCCTTCACTCACGCCACCAAACTTGCCCTAGTAAAACTGACTATCCTACCGATCCTCGACTTCGGCGATGTCACCTACAAAACAGCTTCCAATACTCTACTCAGCAAACTGGATGCAGTCTATCACAGTGCCATCCACTTTGTCACCAAAGCCCCTTATACCACCCACCACTGCGACCTTTATGCTCTAGTTGGCTGGCCCTCGCTACATACTCGTCGCCAGACCCACTGGCTCCAGGTCATCTACAAGTCCCTGCTAGGTAAAGCCCCGCCTTATCTCAGCTCGCTGGTAACCATAGCAGCACCCACCCGTAGCACACGCTCCAGCAGGTATATCTTACTGGTCACCCCCAAAGCCAATTCTTCATTTGGCCGCCTTTCCTTCCTGTTCTCTGCTGCCAATGACTGGAACAAACTACAAAAATCACTGAAACTGGACACCCTTATCTCTCTCACTAGCAGGGGTCTGTGAGCAGCTCACAGACCCCTGCACCTGTACATAGCCCATCTGTAAATAGCACAACCAACTACCTCATCCCCTACCTTATTCATTTATTTATCTTGCTCCTTTGCACCCCAGTATTTCTACTTTGCACATTCATCTACTGCACATCTACCATTCCAGTGTTAAATTGCTATATTATAATTACCTCGCCACCATTGCCTATTTATTGCTTTACGTTCCTCATCTTACCTCATTTGCACACATTGTATATAGATTTGTTTTTCTACTGTATTATTCACTGTATGTTTGTTTACTCCATGTGTAACTCTGTGTTGTTGTATGTGTCGAACTGCTTTGCTTTTTCTTGGTCGCAGTTGTAAATGAGAACTTGTTCTCAGCTTGCCTACCTGGTTAAATAAAGGTGAAATACATTTTAAAAAATTGTTACGCACACCTGCACGTCATCAGACTCACCTGGACTCCATCACTTCCCTGATTACCTTCCCTATATAAACTCAGCGTTTATTTTCAGCAAACTTAACATGTGTAAATATTTGCATGAACATAACAAGATTCAACAACTGAGACATAAACTGAACAAGTTCCACAGACATGTGACTGACAGAAATTGAATAATGTGTCCCTGAACAAAGGGGGGGTCAAATATATAGAAACAGTCAATATCTGGTGTGGCCACCATCTGCATTAAGTACTGCAGTGCATCTCCTCCTCATAGACACCAGATTTGCCAGTTCTTGCTGTGAGATGTTACCCCACTCTTCCACCAAGGCACCTGCAAGATCCCTGACATTTCTGGGGGGAATGGCCCTAGCCCTCACCCTCCGATCCAACACTCATTCCTCCGACAATAAACGTGAATCTGACCATCACCTCTGGTGAGACAAAACCCAGACTCGTCAGTGAAGAGCACTTTTTGCCAGTCCTGTCTGGTCCAGCGACGGTGGGTTTGTGCCCATAGACGATGTTGTTGCCGGTGATATCTGGTGAGGACCTGCCTTACAACAGGCCTACAAGCCCTCAGTCCAGCTTCTCTCAGCCTATTGCGGACAGTCTGAGAACTGATGGAGGGATTGTGCATTCCTGGTGTAACTCGGGCAGTTGTTGTTGCCATCCTGTACCTGTCCCGCAGGTGTGATGCTCAGATGTACTGATCCTGTGCAGGTGTTGTTACACGTGGTCTGCCACTGCGAGGACGATCAGCTGTCCGTCCTGTCTCCCTGTAGCGCTGTCTTAGGCGTCTCACAGTAAGGACATTGCAATGTATTGCCCTGGCCACATCAGCAGTCCTCATGCCACCTTGCAGCATGCCTAAGGCACGTTCACACAGATGAGCAGGGACCCTGTACATCTTTTCTTTTGGTGTTTTTCAGAGTCAGTAGAAAGGCCTCTTTAGTGTTCTAAGTTTTCATGTCTGTGACCTTAATTGCTTACCGTCTGTAAGCTGTTAGTGTCTTAACGACCATTCAACAGGTGCATGTTCATTAATTGTTTATGGTTCATTGAACAAGCATGGGAAACAGTTTTTAAACCCTTTACAATGAAGATCTGTGAAGTTATTTGGATTTTTACGAATTATCTTTGAAAGGCAGGGTCCTGAATAAGGGACGTTTCTTTTTTTGCTGGTTCCTTCCCCAGGCGTTATTGTTTCTGTTTCTGTGCCATGTCTGTGCGTTGTTCGTGTCTCTTATTTTGTATTATGTTGTGTTTATTAACTATCAAAATAAAGAATGTTGTACACTCCATGTATAAACTCCCAGCAATTTAATGGGTATTTACCAACGTTTCGGCATCACTGTGCCTTCCTCAGGGTGCCCTGAGGACTTTCTTTATTTTGATAGTTTATAGTTTATTCGCCGTCAGCACCTCCACACAAACATATTTTTCTGGGTGTGAGCCAACTCATGTTTTTTAACCTGTGTTTATTTATTAAAACACTCACTCCCTGAACTTGCTTCCTGACTCTCAGCGCACATCATTACACCTGCAGTGTGAACAAGGCTTTATTGACACAATGTGCCCTGGGCCACTTTTGTTAGCATCAAGTTCACTAAACAGGAACTGATAGAAATTACTGGATTACCCAGCTGGCAGAGCCACACACACACGCACACACACACACACACACACACACACACACACACACACACACACACACACACACACACACACACACACACACACAAAGCCTTCACATGCAGTTTGGGAAATATTTCCTGGCGTTCTCACTGAGCAAGTTTTCCTCTTTACACTCTTTTTACCGCCTCTCTTCCCTTTAGATGGAGTCCATTACTTCTCTGTGGGTCAATTTCACCCTTTGGGAGTTCATTGGATTCTTTGAGCCATTCAATTTGACACAATTCGAATCGCTGTCTTACGACCAGGATGAGGAGCAGAGGAGGGCCCTGGACAGTTTTATGGTGTCCATGTTAGGACAGACTCAGTCACAAGGTATTGGGGCAACCCGGTGTAAATGCAATGGTTCCTAATACAGGGTTAACACTGTGTCCCATGTTAAATTAGCACTCATGACAATGAAGTCCTAATATGGATTGCTACCTTATGGTCGAAGTGAGTCTGCTCTCCTCTCAGCTGATGAGAAGTGTTCAGAGGAAAATAACCAACATGCTGCTCCCGGAGATGCTAATCCATTTACACTGAACAAAAATATAGACGCGACATGTGTTGGTCCCATGTTTCATGAGCTGAAATAAAAGATCCCAGAATTTTTCCATAAACACAAAAAGCTTATTTCTCTCAAATTTTGTGCACTCTAAAATGTGCAGTTTTTTTCAAACAACACAATGCCACAGATGTTTCAAGTTTTGAGGGAGTGTGCAATTGGCATGCTGACTGCAGGAATGTCCACCAGAGCGGTTGCCAGATAATTTTATGCAATTTTTTCTACCATAAGCCGCCTCCAATGTCATCTCAGAAACATCCAACAGGCCTCACAACTGCAGACAATGTGTATGGCGTTGTGTGGCCGAGCGGTTTGCTGATGTCAATGTTGTGAACAGAGTGCCTCATGGTGGCAGTGGGGTTATGGTATGGTCAGGCATAAGCTACAGACAACAAACACAATTGCATTTTATCGATGGCAGTTTGAATGTACAGAAATACCGTGATGAGATCCTGAGGCCCATTGTGAGGCCCATTTTTTTAAGGTATCTGTGACCAACAGATGCATATCTGTGTTCCCTGTCATGTGATATCCATAGATTAGGGCATAATGAATTTATGTAAATTTATGTACGTCAGTAAAATCTTTGAAATTGTTTCATGTTGCGTTTTTGTTTTTGTTCAGTATAGCTCTCTGCCCGCTCTTCCAGCAGTCCTGCCTCTCGCTGCCTCTTCTTTCACCCACTTTGGGATACACCATACTTGGAGCTGGTTGGAGCGAGAATCTGGATTAATTGTCTACCTGTTTAAAAGGCTCCAGATACATAACACTCTATTCTGTCTCTTGTGTTCTTCTGTAATTATTATTCTAAAGTAAATGGCAACGGCTCACCTCTCATTTAATGACCGTGTTCATAGTCTTTCATCTTTAATTCTGCCGTCCATTTAATGCATGGCTCCTATCTGTGTAATAAGGGAAGAATCTTGTCAGACGTTATATACTCAATTTGTTTATATGGTATATGTATTAATTTGAGAGTTATAACATCTTAAAGCTGAACAAATAGACAGACAGAGACAGACTGACAGAGAGTGATAAAGAGAGAGAGACATGGAGACACAGAATAGAGACACAGACAGACAGTTGTATTGACTACAGCAGAATGTTAAGTGGTGTCTGTGTCCACCAGGGCCATCCTCTCATGCAGGTTGTCGCCAAGACAACATGACAGATATCCCCCAATTCTGCCACTCGCCCTCTCAACTTTCACCCCTGGTGGCAATAACACGTCTATGCCTCAGCGCTCTCCCTGCGCCGATCACACGCTTGCTGGCTGACGTATGCGCCCTGATCCCTGCATCACATCACACTTAATCACACACATTGAGCATGGTCACTGTTGTTAAACACAATGTATCCAAATGCACTGTCAGAGAAAGAGGAAGTCTATATTGTGTAGTTATGGGCTGAAATACTTAATGTACATAATGTGAACAAAATCATTATTCTAGGTTAGTAAAAAAACGATTTAAACAAACCAGTAAAGATAAAGCACAGTTTTTGTCTTGTCATGATACAGAAAGTCATTTGAATGCACATTAAAATAAAGTAATAATGTATTATTAATTGAACGCACGTTAGTATTCAATGAACATGAATTATAAATTAGACATATTGGGGAGCTGGGGTCACATTGCCAGCCCTTAATTCAAATCTTCAAAGTATTACAGAATAAAAAAATAAGCATAGCCCCACTCACAGTAGCTAGCTTGTTCACTACTGAAGTACAATATATTAATGGTGATGAGACTGTCCAATCCCACACCTCTCTGATGATGTATGGTGAAATTGATTCAGCCAGGGTTCACTTCCCCTAATTTGGGAAACATGCAGGCATCATAAATACAATCGTTTGGCTACAGAGAGAATAATTTACGCCCGCCTCAGCTCGGAAACCTCTGCCCCCGGGAAATGACTCAATAATCAGGGGAACAATACCTCTAACTGGCCATCAATGGAAAGGCTATGAGGTCATTCATTTGGATGACCCTACCTTGCCCTTGTCCGCCTTTGTTGACAGGTTGACGAATATCCCTCCTTCCCACATAGTTTCTGCTCTGGTGTGATGTACTGGAGCTGTCTGAGGACTCAGACCAGGGCACAGTCTGTTCCAGAGGAAATACAGGTCCACCTCACCTAATTGGAAAATAACAAAGCAATAAAACAAAACAGGAGAGGAAACGTTTTTCAATGGTTTGATTCTTATGAATTGTGAAAATGAACACTTGACGCCACATTAATTTGGTGAAGGACAAGTTGATTTGATTAAGCTACCACACTTACAGAACACTTAACAAACAGCAAACTGGGGCCTCCCGAGTGGCGCAGTGGTCTAAGGCACTGCATCGCAGTGATAAAGGCGTCACTACAGATCCGGGTTTTAATCCCGGCTATGTCGCAGCCGATCGGGAGACCCATGAAGCGCCATGCATTGTCACATGCAGCCTCCAGTCTCCAGTGAACACCCATCAGTATGTCTTGTTATCATACTGTACGAATGATTTCTGTAGAATTAGAGACACAGACCAGAACCTGCTCATTTGGCCTTTTTTCCTGTTATTAAATCATTTCTTAGGTGAATGGCACTATAATAGGTAATGTGTCCGCTTTTATGTGGACATATGCTATTAATTCAAATGGGTGATATTACTAGCTTTTACTCTCTCAAAATCTTTTAAGGTTCATTAAATGGGTTTTTATAATGTCCTTTTCAAATGTTTTTCAATTTAGATTTTTGGGGTGGTGTTGTTGGGGATAGGATTAGGCAGTAACCTTTAGCCTTTTGGTTCTGATTGGAAGTTTATTGCTGAACATCTCATCTAAAGTCCAGTCTCATATGATTACATTTGTGATATAGCCTATTTGCTTGGGAATTCTAACAGAAAGCTGATTTGTAAAGACTGTGGATTTGGCTAATTGGTCAGTTATGACTATTGATTTAAGTCTTTGAAACGTATTGTCTTTTGGATAAATTACAGGAGTGCCATGGGAGCCTGTGTTGAAAGTTTTACAGCTATGCTACGAATCACCTAAACTTCTTCCATGATACTATATGTTTGTTTTTAATATTTTTCCTGCCCTGATTTAGCCTCAACATGACAGTTAACATGCATTACATGTTAGTCTTCCATGGTCCGGATTATCTAGACAAGGTCATCCACACTGAGTACCTTCTCTGCCATCCCTACCTATACCAGATACTGTGTGTCCCCATTATTGGGTGACTGACTGACACCAGGGCGGATGATCCTCTTAACTCATCCTGCTTCGTCCTTCGTCATTTGCCAATAACTCAAAGGTGATAATTTACTCCATGACGAATGGCTCACCCATAACAACACTACTTATGTTTAATAGAACGGTACAGAAAAAAATCCATTACAAGCAATTGCTTTCCTTGTTCAGTGGCTGAATGTGATGTTCATCATCACTGTCAGCTGGATGGGATGAGGACCAAAGGGCTTTCGGAGGGGAACGCTCACGCTCCATCTGCCTGTGTCCCAAATGACACCCTATCCCCTATGTAGTGCACTACTTTTGACCAGAGCCCTATGGGCCCTGATCAAAAGTAGTGCACTATGTAGGGAATAGAGTTCCATTTGGGATGTAGCCTCTGAATGGCAGTCCCAGGCAGATTGCACTGGATACTGTATAGTCAAAGGATTGCCCTAGAGTGGGAAAATCTATCACCTTCCTTCCTGCTCAGACCATAACAGGTTGACAAGAGAGTAACAGAAAGGCAATCTATTATGTGTGAAGCAGCGGATAATTTCTCAATATAAAGTTCTGTCGAGATTTCCTGCTTGATTTTGTCGTTTTATAGGTTTTCTTTGATTGAGTTTTCCTCATGCAAAGTTCATCCTACTGCAGGTAAGGCAAATTGTATGACATTTGTATTTAACATTGCTAATGGACACTTTCCGGGGTAGATGATAAGAACAACTTATGTGGACTGCTGAGGACAAAACATAAAAAAAATGACAGAAGCTCTTATATCCTGAAGGACCAATCACACCCTCACCAGCTTTCTATTGAGCCCTTGTTCTAAGGAGCCAGACACACTAAAAAGTCAAACAACCCTACAGACAAAGTCTGTTAAAATGCCTTAACACTTAAATACTGAGGTTTTGTATATTGCTGTTTTGGATTGGTGAAAGTTTTTTTCTGAAAGTTCAACATTCATGGCCAAAGACTATACTTTCAGTAAATCATAACGTTTGGAACCAAAATCCATCTGAAGGACTATAACCAACCTAATAAACCATCAGTCAGTTTCCTTTCTTGTGTTTGGTGCATTTGTGTCCATCCCTAAATGACATTTAACTCCCAGGATGGAGGATAGTTTCAAGTCCAAAGGAGAAGACGGCATCTGTCCAGTCTAATCCACCTCACAGGATTCAACTGCCTATCTGGTTTAGCACTACACCAACCTCAATGTTGAGGGAGGGATTTTCTTCATGCAATAATACATCCAGACTAAGAGAATGTTTGTGGGTCCTTCCACATCTGTCTGTTTTATTTCAGCAAGAAATATGAATAAAAAGGCCACTGAAAGATTTGCTTAAAGGATATACTGTGTAGGGTTTGTAATGATTAACAATAGCGTCTTGGGGATTGTAAAATATATTTTTTAATTATGCACTTAATATGTGGAGATACTTTCAGACTTGTTTCTCCAGTACTGCTTGCCGTGCGGAAGCAGAGAGAACAGTCTATGGCTTGGGTGGCTGGTGTACTTCACAATTTTCTGGGCCTTCCTTTCACACCGCATGATATAGAGGTCTTGGATGAGAGGGAGCTTGGCCCCAGTGATGTACTGGGCTGTCCACACCACCCTCTGTAGCGCCATGCGATCGAGGGCGGTGTAGTTGCCATACCAAGCAGTGATGCAGCCAGTCAAGATGTTCTCAATGGTGCAGCTGTAGTCCATGATCAGCTCCTTGGTCTTACTGACGTTGAGGGAAAGGTTGTTGTCCTGGCACCACACTGCCAGGTCACTGACCTCCTCCCTGTAGGCTGTCTCATCATAGCCGGTGATCAGGCCTACCACCGTCGTGTCGTCAGAGTGTCTGGGATGATGGAATTAATGTATGCCATAACCAGGCTTTCAATGCACTTCGTGATTACAGATGTGAGTGCTACAGAGCGGTAGTCATTGTGGCAGGTATCCTTGAGAAGCAGTGAACCTTCATTGTGGGGACAAGGTCGTGATTTCCTAATGAATCCCGGTGACAGAAATGGTTAGCTCGTCGATGCTATTGTCCCAGAACATATTCCAGTCAAAGCTAGCAAAGCAGTCTTGTAGCATAGCCTCCGATTTGGAAGACCATTTCTCTACGTGCGTCATGGGAACATCCTGTTTGAGCTTTTTAGTCATGATCTGATTTGCCGAAGGGGGAACGAGGGAGGGCCTTGTATACTTGCTTGTGGGTATAGTAACAGTAGGCTAGGACTTTAACGTGTCTTAATGACGCAGAATTTAAAATACAGGCAACAAGAAAAGCAGCCTCCTGGTGCTTACAATGTTCTGTGTTTTGGATTGTTTTTATTATTTTTCATTTTTTTTATATTTAGCGCCTTGGGTGTAAAACAAAAGTGCTTTACAATAATAACAATTAGGCATTAGGGTTAGCCGTGTGGGGGTTAGGTTAGGGTTAATGTTAGCGTTAGGTGTAAAATCAGATTTTATGACTTTGTGGCTGTACCAGCTAGTGACCACTCTGCAGAGCTGCCTCCAGATCAAGATCCACGATGAAAAACAGTAACCTGCTATTTTTTTTACATATAATTATGTATAAGGATTAGGGATCTAGATTGCAAGAAAAAGCTGTTTAAATGTTCCAACTTCCAGACAAGGGGCATAGCCCCCGTTCACACCATCCCCCAGCCATCCTCATGTACTTTGTGCCCCCTCAGATTTTTGGGGTGCATGGTTGGTTGTCAAGAGGAATCTTACACCATATTGAATAGGGATGTACAGTGGGGAGAACAAGTATTTAATACACTGCCGATTTTGTAGGTTTTCCCACTTACAAAGCATGTAGAAGTCTGTAATTTTTATCATAGGTACTCTTCAACTGTGAGTGACGGAATCTAAAACAAAAATCCAGAAAGTCACATTGTATGATTTTTAAGTAATTAATTTGCATTTTATTGCATGACATAAGTATTTGATACATCAGAAAAGCAGAACTTAATACTTGGTACAGAAACCTTTGATTGCAATTACAGAGATAATACGTTTCCTGTAGTTCTTGACCAGGTTTGCACACACTGCAGCAGGGATTTTGGCCCACTCCTCCATACAGACCTTCTCCAGATCCTTCAGGTTTCGGGGCTGTCGCTGGGCAATACAGACTTTCAGCTCCCTCCAAAGATTTTCTATTGGGTTCAGGTCTGGAGACTGGCTAGGCCACTCCAGGACCTTGAGATGCTTCTTACGGAGCCACTCCTTAGTTGCCCTGGCTGTGTGTTTCGGGTCGTTGTCATGCTGGAAGACCCAGCCACGACCCATCTTCAATGCTCTTACTGAGGGAAGGAGGTTGTTGGCCAAGATCTCGCGATACATGGCCCCATCCATCCTCCCCTCAATACGGTGCAGTCGTCCTGTACCCTTTGCAGAAAAGCATCCCCAAAGAATGATGTTTCCACCTCCATGCTTCACGGTTGGGATGGTGTTCTTGGGGTTGTACTCATCCTTCTTCTTCCTCCAAACACGGCGAGTGGAGTTTAGACCAAAAAGCTCTATTTTTGTCTCATCAGACCACATGACCTTCTCCCATTCCTCCTCTGGATCATCCAGATGGTCATTGGCAAACTTCAGACGGGCCTGGACATGCGCTGGCTTGAGCAGGGGGACCTTGCGTGCGCTGCAGGATTTTAATCCATGACGGCGTAGTGTGTTACTAATGGTTTTCTTTGAGACTGTGGTCCCAGCTCTCTTCAGGTCATTGACCAGGTCCTGCCGTGTAGTTCTGGGCTGATCCCTCACCTTCCTCATGATAATTGATGCCCCTTTGAGGTGAGATCTTGCATGGTGCCCCAGACCGAGGGAGATTGACCGTCATCTTGAACTTCTTCCATTTTCTAATAATTGCGCCAACAGTTGTTGCCTTCTCACCAAGCTGCTTGCCTATTGTCCTGTAGCCCATCCCAGCCTTGTGCAGGTCTACACTTTTATCCCTGATGTCCTTACACAGCTCTCTGGTCTTGGCCATTGTGGAGAGGTTGGAGTCTGTTTGATTGAGTGTGTGGACAGGTGTCTTTTATACAGGTAACGAGTTCAAACTGGTGCAGTTAATACAGGTAATGAGTGGAGAACAGGAGGGCTTCTTAAAGAAAAACTAACAGGTCTGTGAGAGCCGGAATTCTTACTGGTTGGTAGGTGATCAAATACTTATGTCATGCAATAAAATGCAAATGAATTATTTAAAAATCATACAATGTGATTTTCTGGATTTTTGTTTTAGATTCCGTCACTCACAGTTGAAGAGTACCTATGATAAAAATTACAGACCTCTACATGCTTTGTAAGAAGGAAAACCTGCAAAATTGGCAGTGTATCAAATACTTGTTCTCCCCACTGTATATTGAACGTCCATGTCAATGTTTGTCAACTGCTGTTATTGAACAGATGACGTACAACCAGTGCTCATTAACAAATTCTGTTTTCTCCATAGACCAACTAAAACATCTGTTATACGAAATGCAAAAATATATCATGATGTATGGACGTATCCACCTGCATGATTGTCAGAACAAAATTAGCATATTCAAATCCAAAGTGAATAGTTAATGGACATTATGAGCACAGTCTACAACATACTGTAATTAGTTTCCATGTTCTCCTCTCACTCACATTTTGTGAGCACTGAAATTTCCATTTTGAAAGTATGTTTTTCCCTGCTGGCAGAATTCACATCTCTACCAATGATAAAATATAACTGCAGTGGAAAAGTAGAAGAAACTAACTTGATTGATGCCTTTTGTTATTAGAAAGCAAACAAACATTTTTTTTATTGTATTCCGTGAAATGTTTCCATCTAATGTCCTTGATGTTCAATCGGCTACCAAGGATTGAAAAAAATGCTGCCTTGGACCCTTGTCATATAGCTTTTTCTATCTGAAGGTGACACATTTTTTTTTTATTATCCATAATGTCCTTGATAATATATTTCCTTTAAACCTTCGATCTTCACCTTCGGGCTTCACACCCTGTTTTCTTCCTTGTGTTTATTTCTATAATTGTCTGTTTGTTGTACATTTTAAGGTGGAACATACATGATTCTATTGAGGGACAAGCATTAGTCTAGGCTAATCAGAAGGCGAGAGAAAGGAGAATAATGACATTGCAAGGCTGTCTTTGATCTTAAGATTTGCCAGTGTTTTCAGAGGCAAGAGGGAAAATCTATCAAGAGAAGGGTGTCTCCTGATAATTCATCTTTGAAGTTATTTTATTTGCCCATATCAAAAAGAAAAGCAAAGTAAATACGCCTTGTGGAAAAGAAAAATGTATATAGAAAAGCACTGCAGTATGCTGTACATAGTAAAATGGAGTACGTGGCATACATCATAATAGAGACATTTTAAGAATATGTACTGTATGTTGAATTATTCAATGCGTATATACTTTCCTGAGCAGAAATATGCTGTTTTACTACCAACTGTACATCGATTCTCTGTTCGTCTTCAGAAGGGAATGTAAAACAGTAGGTCATGTTAAAAGTACCCTTACAATCAGAAGTGCTGCTGCTACTGTTGTTTCAGCAAACCAAATGGCGCAGTGATTTACAGCAGACCTCAGCATGACAGCACACTTTGTCTTGTGTCTTTCCCTGCCGTGGGTTGGTATTACACTCTCATAGGTGAGTCTGCACATGTGCCGATTCCCAATTAGTATTCCTCTGGGAGAGATCCTAGCTGTATCTTAGAAAAAAGGGTTCCAAACGTGTTCTTCGGCTGTCCCCATAGGATAACCCTTTTTTGTTCCAGGTAAAACTCTTTTTGTTTCCAGGTAGAACCATTTTGAGTTCCATGTAAAACCCTCTGTGGAAAGGGTTCTACATGGAAACTAAAACGGTTCTACTTAGAAACAAAAGGGTTATTCATGGAACAAGTAGGATTCTTCAAAGGGTTGTTCTATGGAGACAGCCGAAGAACCCTTTCAGATTCTAGATAGCACCTCTTGGATTGCCCTACCCAACTGACTGTGTAACGCACCAGATTGGTTTGCTTTTATTTGGCAAATGTCCCTCAGGAATGTACAGTAGGGCAAAAAAGTATTTAGTCAGCCACCAATTGTGCAAGTTCTCTCACTTAAAAAGATGAGGGAGGCCTGTAATTTTCATCATAGGTACACTTCAACTATGACAGACAAAATTAGGGAAAAAATCCAGAAAATCACATTGTAGGATTTTTAATGAATTTATTTGCAAATTATGGTGGAAAATAAGTATTTGGTCACATACAAACAAGCAAGATTTCTGGCTCTCACAGACCTGTAACTTCTTCTTTAAGAGGCTCCTCTGTCCTCCACTCGTTACCTGTATTAATGGCACCTGTTTGAACTTGTTATCAGTATAAAAGACACCTGTCCACAACCTCAAACAGTCACACTCCAAACTCCACTATGGCCAAGACCAAAGAGCTGTCAAAGGACACCAGAAACAAAATTGTAGACCTGCAC
>QNTS01000057.1:187960-218675 GCA_003317085.1 Hucho hucho | reverse complement strand
GATAGGAAAGGAAAAAACCACAGCGCGCGCGAGCCCGTGAACGCGCATCCTCTTCTGTTTACATCCTGTGACTAGTTCGAAATTCTTCTTCTATTACCATCCAGAGCAACCTAACATCATCAAACACTGTCTAGAGACTGTTGACATCCAGTGGAAGCAATAGGTACTGCAATCTTACTCCCAGATATGGCTGTTTTCAATAGGGAGGGGTTCAAAATGAGGCAATGTGTCAAAAACACTTTTTCCAGGACAGAAATTCCTCGGGTTTTCGCCTGCTATACCAGTTCTGTTATACTCATAGACAATATTTTAACACACTTAGAAACTTCAGAGTGTTTCCTATCCAATAATACTAATTATGTGCATATCCTATTTTCTGGGCCTGAGTGGGAGGCATTTTACTTTGGGCACGCCAGACTCTCCAAAACCGTCACCTCGGGAGCCGCTCCCTAAGAAGTTAAGTACTCTGAAGTGTTACATTTCTAACTCAAAACAGCAGTACAGTATTTCTTCATCAACATCTTTATGCTTTCGTTAATAAAATAACTAGAAAAAATACATTCAAAATGCAGATGGCTATTTAAACCACATTTTAGTTGCACTTCCACCTAGCTCCATGACCACGGGTAAAACCTTGCTGAGATGATCAATGTATTTGTTGCATTGTAGTATCGTCAATTTCACCTTTGCTATTAGGCTTGGCAGAGATATTGTCGTGTCCGTGACTATCATTAAATGTGAATGTGAAGACTAATTTATATCAAATCAGTTCTCTAGGTTTAATTATTACGTGATTAAACTAATCATGTAAACATTAATTAACTAGGAAGGTGGGGGCACCACGGGAAAATGTTGATTCAAGTTATAATTTTCAGAATATAATATTAATATCTGATCAATTAATCTTCTATTAATTAATTATGAATTGTTACCTCAAAAGTCTCATTCCAAACATCATAACATTATTGGTTATCTGCACAAACCCTAGTTTCCGTAATGAATCAACAATATACAAATTAGCTTAATTATTTATTTACTAACTAAATAATCACACAGAATTGCATAACAAACAAACAGTAGATACTGGTTACTAACAATGATAGAAAAGTCCCTAGTGGGCTAAGCCGATATGATGGCTTGGTAGACAAAAGGAAAGGGGTGGGGACTGAGAAAGTGTACATTTTGATGCATGTAGAATATTGCATTATTAGTTCTAATGTGTTATAGCAAGCTGTGTTATAGCAGAAAGGAGGTTTCTGCCTCCACATACACTGGCTAAGTGCCTTATCTGCTGGAAACTCCATATTAAAACATTGTCAAAAAGACACTGTCTTATCAGCATCTCACAAAATATGCCTCATCCCCCTACATCCGCTCCGCAGTATTCTGGCATACAATGTGGTGGTCCCCTGTTTCTATCCTTGTCAGAAAGCAGTAGGGTCTCTGACTGAGTCACAAAACGAGTGTTCTCTGTGATTTATTACTGTAGAGCAGTGGTTCCCAAACGTTTTATAGTCCCGTACCCCTTCAAACATTCAACCTTCAGCTGTGTACCCCCTCTAGCACCAGGGTCAACACACTCTCAAATGTTGTTTTTTGACATCATTGTAAGCCTGCCACACAAACACTATATGATACATTTATTAAACATAAGAATGAGAGTGAGTTTTTGTCACAACCCGGCTCGTGGGAAGTGACAAAGAGCTCTTATAGGACCAGGGCACAAATAATAATGATTCATAATTTTGCTCTTTATTTAACCATCTTACATATAAAACCTTATTTGTTCATCGAAAATTGTGAATAACTCAGCATAGGTTAATGAGAAGGGTGTGCTTGAAAGGATGCAAATAACTCTGCAATGTTGGGTTGTATTGGAGAGAGTCTCAGTATTAAATAATTTTCCACACACAGTCTGTGCCTGTATTTTGTTTTCACGCTAGTTATGGCCGAGAACCCACTCTCACATAGGTATGTGGTTGCAAAGGGCATCAGTGTCTTAAGAGCGCGATTTGCCAAGGCAGGATACTCTGAGTGCAGCCCAATCCAGAAATCTGGCAGTGGCTTCTGATTAAATTCAATTTTCACAGAACCGCTTGTTGCAATTTCCCAGATATCAGTAAGTGGACTGGAGGCAGGGCATGAAAGGGATAACGAATCCAGTTGTTTGTGTCGTCCATTTCAGGAAAGTACCTGCGTAAATGCGCACACAATTCACTCAGGTGCTTCGCTATATCACATTTGACATTGTCCGTAAGCTTGAGTTCATTTGCACACACAAAATCATACAATGATGGCAGCAGCCATCACTAACATTGAGTGGCTGCTGCCAACATACTGACTGAAATCTCTAGCCACTTTAAATAATTGGAAATTGGATGTAACAAATGTATCACTAGCCACTTTAAACAATGCTTTATATAATGTTTACATATCCGACATTACTCATCTCATATGCATATACTGTACTCTATACCATCTACTGCATCTTGCCTATGCCGTTCGGCCATCGCTGATCCATATATTTATATGTACATACTCGTATTCATTCCTTTACACTTGTGTGTACAAGGTAGTTGTTGTGAAATTGTTAGATTACTTGTTAGATACTACTGCATGGTCGGAACTAGAAGCACAATTATTTCGCTACACTCGCATTAACATCTGCTAACCATGTGTATGTGACAAATACAATTTGATTTGATTTGATTTGATGGAAAGACCTGTGTTTTGTCCTTGTTATTAATGCAGACAGAGAAGGGCTCCAACTTCTTAATGAATATAGAGTCCCTGTTATCCTAGATTCAGATCATTCAGGCGAGAAAAAACATCACCCAGATGCAGTCGCACCCCTAAAAACAAAAAACATTTGTCATAAGAAACTAGCTCCCTGGTATACAAAAAATACCCAGCCCTGAAGCAAGCTTCCAGGACATTGATTAGACTACTGCAATGCTCTACTTTCCCACTACCCGGATAAAGCACTAAATAAACTTCAGTTAGTGCTAAAGACGGCTGCTAGAATCTTGACTAGAACCCAAAGAAATGGATCATATTACTCCAGTGCTAGCCTATCTACACTGGCTTCCTGTTAAGGCTAGGGCCGATTTCAAGGTTTCACTGCTAACCTACAAAGCACTACATGGGCTTGCTTCTACCTATCTTTCCGAATTGGTCCTGCCGTACATACCTACACGTATGCTACGGTCACAAGACGCAGGCCTCCTTACTGTCCCTAGAATTTCAAAGCAAACAGCTGGAGGCAGGGCTTTCTCCTATAGAGCTCCATTTTCATGCAATGGTCTGCCTATCCATGTGAGAGACGCAGACTCTGTCTCGACCTTTAAGTCTTTATTGAAGCCTCATCTCTTCAATAGGTCCTATGATTGAGTGTAGTCTGGCCGAAGGGTGTGAAGGTGAACGGAAAAGCACTGGAGCGACGAACCGCCCTTGCTGTTTCTACCTGGCCGGTTCCCCTCTCTCCACTGGGATTCTCTGCCTCTAACCCTATTATAGGGGCTGAGTCACTGGCTTACTGGTGCTCTTCCATGCCGTCCCTAGGAGGGGTGCGTCATTTGAGTGGGTTGAGTCACTGACGTGATCTTCCTGTCCGGGTTGGCGCCCCACTCAGGTCTTCGTGGGCTATACTCAGCCTTTTCTCAGGGTAGTAGGTTGGTGGTTGAAGATATCCCTCTAGCACTGTGGGGGCTGTGCCTTGGCAAAGTGGGTGGGGTTATATCCTGCCTGTCCGGGGGTATCGTCGGACAGGGCCACAGTGTCTCCCGAACCCTCCTGTCTCTGCCTCCAGTATTTATGCTGCAATAGTTTATGTGTCGGGGGCTAGGATCAGACTGTTATATCTGGAGTATTTTTCATGTCTTTTCCGGTGTCCTGTGTGAATTTAAGTATGCTCCCTCTAATTCTCACTCTCCTCTCGGAGGACCTGAGCCCTAGGACCAATTAAAAAATATATATTTATCCTTTATTTAACTGGGAAAGTCCGTTAACCTCGCTGGGATAGGTGGGAACTGGGAACTTCCGGTGAAATTGGAGGGCGCACAATTCAAATAAATAATAAAAATTATAGATATTAAACATTTTGGTACATACAAGTATCTTATATCGGTTAAAAGATTAAATTCTTGTTAATCTAACTGCATTGTCCGATTTACAATAGGCTTTACAGCGAAAGCATGCCATGCGATTGTTTGAGGACAGCGCCAAAATATTTTTCAACCAGCACAGGCTTCATAAAATCACATAGCAATTAAATATTCACTTACGTTTTGAAAATCTTCCTCTGATTTGCAATCCAAAGGGTCCCAGCTACAACATGTATGGTCGTTTTATTAGATAAAATTCTTCTTTCTATTCTAAAAAGTAAATTTAGTTGGTGCCATCGATTTGAGTAATCCACTCGTTCAACATGCAGAAAAAAGAATCCAAAAAGCTACCGCTAAACTTTGTTAAAACAAGTCAAACTACATTTCTATTTAATCCTCCGTTACCCTAAAATGTATATTTCATACGGAAAGAAGTATGTTCAATAGAAAAGCATAATTTGCAGGTGCGCGTCCTCTTCGTCCCGTGCGCACAGACTGATTTCCAACTCTGACTCCCAGTGCCAAAACTCAAAATTCTTCCTCGTTTGGGAAGAAACAAGCCTGAAACCTTGAACAAAGACTGTTGAAGCTAGTGGAAGCTATAGGAATTGCAAACTGGGAGCTGGATTTAACACTGTCCCTATACGTTCTAATGGAACAGCATGGGCTCTCCAAAAAATAAAATTCAGGTTGGTTTTTCTTTGGATTTTCTCCTTACATATCTATTGTGTTATAGTCTCATACATTATTACAAACTTCAAAGTGTTTTCAATCCAATGGTACCAATTATATGCATACCCTGGCTTATGGGCCTGAGTAACAGGCAGTTTACTTTGGGCACGTCAGTCAGACAGGAAGTGGAGAAAATAGGGGCCTAGCCTTATGTTAAGAACAAATTCTTATTTACAATGACAGCCTAGGAACAGGGGGTTAACTGCCTTGGAGCAGATCAACAGATTTTTACCTTGTCAGCTTGGGGATTCGATCTAGCAACCTTTTGGCCCAACGCTCTAACCACTAGGCTTCCTGCCGCCCTGCTGACCATGCCTTAGGACTATCTGGCCTGATGACTCCTTGCTGTCCCCAGTACACATGGTCATGCTGCTGTTACAGTTTCAATTGTTCTGCCTGCGGCTATGGAACCCTGACCTGTTCACCGGACATGCTACCTTGTCCCGGACCTGCTGTTTTGGACTCTCTCTCTACCGCACCTGCTATCTCTAACTCTGAATGATCGGCTATGAAAAGCCAACTGACATTTACTCCTGAGGTGCTGATCTGTTGCACCCTCTACAACCAATGTGATTATTATTATCTGACCCTGCTGGTCATCTATGAACGTTTGAACATCTTGGCCATGTTCTGTTATAATCTTCACCCGGCACAGCCAGAAGAGGACTGGCCACCACTCAGAGCCCGGTTCCTCTCTTGGTTTCTTCCTAGGTTCTGGCCTTTCTAGGGAGTTTTTCCTAGCCACCGTGCTTCTACATCTACATTGCTTGCTGTTTGAGGTTTTAGGCTAGGTTTCTATAAAGCACTTTGTACAGGTTTTTATGAGCACGTCATCATGCAGCTATGTGTGAATGGTACTAGTGATAAGAGTTCCATAGACACTGGTGTGTCAGTGTCTTCAGATTAAATACAATTGTGATTTAAGGAAGTAAACAAGTAAATAGGTGATGCTAGCAAATTGACCTAGTGCTCTGTTAAATCTCTGTTGCTGAAGTGTTACAGATTGAGCCCTAGAAATGTAAAGATAATTTCAGATTGAGTCGACATATGCAGAATTTACCATTGAAGAGTAAGTATTGAATTCAAATTTATAGAGGAGTGAATATTATTTTAATACAATGTAGTAGAAGGGTTTGCGCTTCAACAAACAAAATCTGCATGATTTATAAGCTGCTAATTTACACACACTTGATGGGCCCAAAACTGCCCATACATTTGATTGGACGACATGGAATGGTTCCTCGATCATCACCACAACCAATAATTATAGGTGACAGGTGGAAACTACTTAGCCAAATATGTCAGAAACATGATGTTTAACAGAGAGCTAACATGGTACTAAGAATGCTGACATGGTGCGTAAAAATACACGGTTCAATCTGGTCAACAACTCAGGTTTCAGAATATCTTAGTCAGCGACTTCACTGGTTCAGAATTAGCAGCTAGAGGATTTCTCTCAGCTTTTCAGTGTGTTTTCTAAATTCTGAACAGAAGTGAGGATTCCAAAACAGTACATACATTCTACAACACAGTACATACATTCTACAGGATATACATTCTACTACATAAAATATACTGAATAAATATACTGGGTTATAATAATTAAGGATATATTGCTTCAAATCACGGTCTTCATCGTGAATGCAGTCTCCGCTAACTGGACAACATTGCCTTTAAAATTCAATCACACTGTAATGCTACATTTCCAGGATAAGGATTGAATAGAGCCCCTAATACGTACATCTCTGTTACAATTGGGCTAGGGTTACAATGTGCCTCAAAATATTTGTTGCAAAACATTTTCTATCCTTTGTATTGGATTAAAGGTGATCAATGTTTTTTTTTTGTCAAGGCTCATGCCCTGAAAATATCTAGAGGAGTGAAGATGACATAGAAACACCATACTTATTGTTTCTGACAGCTGATCACCATGAAGGGAAATTTGAGTTACTGCTGGAGGGAGTGTGAACTTTCCCCAACCACAACTTAGTAGTGTTAAGAGCAAGATTTTGCTATGTCTGTCTTAACACACACATAGTTAAAGGATGTGCAATGTTTTTTATATAAATGTATTCCCCATAGTGTGTTACAACTGTTAGTGCTGTGTTTTTCCTGACTGCTCGTGGTTAAAGGTCCAATGTAGACATTTGATTTCAATATCAAACAATTTCTGGGTAACAATTAAGTAAATACTTGTGTTAGTTTTCAATTAAAATGGTCAAAAAGAAACAAAAATAGCTTCTTAGCAAAGAACAATTTCTCAAGCAAGAATTTAGCTAGGACTGTCCGGAAGTGGTCTGATTGGGGAAGTGAATACTGAAAACAATCTGTAGTTGGCAGAAAAATTTGGAACTCTCTTTCTTGTTCATCTATTAACTAATTTACAGCCTGACAATGTCACCAGGCAGGCGTAAACTCTTTCCCACCAAAACAGGCTGACATTTCAGGTGGTCTTTTTAAAACAGTTCTTACACTAAAAGGTATTATCATAATTTTCACAATTTCACAGTATTATTCCAACCTCGTAGTGTGGACATAAGAACCTGCTCTTTCAATGACATAGACTGACCATGTAAATCCAGGTGAAAGTTACGATCCCTTATTGATTGTCACTTATTAAATCCACTTCAATCAGTGTAGATGAAGGTTAAAGAAGGGTTTTTAAGCCTTGAGACATGGATTGTGTATGTGTGCCATTCGGAAAGTGAATGGGCAAGACATAGGATTTAACTTCTTAGGGAGCGGCAGCTGAGGTGTCGGTTTTGGAGAGTCTGGCGTGCCCAAAGTAAAAGGCCTGCCACTCAGGCCCAGAAACTAGGATATGCACATAATTAGTACTATTGGGTAGGAAACACTCTGAAGTTTCTAAGTGTGTTAAAATATTGTCTGTGAGTATAACAGAACTGATATAGCAGGTGAAAACCCGAGGAATTTCTGTGATGGAAAAAGTGTTTTTGACACATTGCCTCATTTTGAACCCCTCCCTATTGAAAACAGCCATATCTGGGAGTAAGATTGCAGTACCTATTGCTTCCACTGGATGTCAACAGTCTCTAGACAGTGTTTGGTGATGTTAGGTTGCTCTGGATGGTAATAGAAGAAGAATTTCGAACTAGTAACAGGATGTAAACAGAAGAGGATGCGCGTTCACGGGCTCGCGCGCGCTGTGGTTTTTTCCTTTCCTATCGTCCAATTTATAATCCGGTTGAAATATTATAGTAAATATACATAAAAGTGTTCCTAAGGATACATTATCAATGATGTTTGATTGTTCTTGGACAAGTGTATAGGTATAGGTTGAACGCGTTCTCTTCACGGTTCAATGGGCGAGTGGACGCTGTATTTTATGAACATAACGTGCCAACCAAACAGAGATTTATGGATATAATGAATTACTTTTTCTAACAAAAGAACCATTGGATGTCTTCGTTGGACACTTGGGAAGCCCTCAGCAGAAGTTCATCGAAAGGTAAGGGATTTTATATTAGCGATTTTATGCGTTTTATGAGACCCGCTTTGGTTATGGATTCATGCTAATGCATAAAGTATGAGAGGGGCTATCCTCAAACAATCAAATGTTGTGCTTTCGCCGTAAAGCCTTTTTGAAATCTGACAATGCTGTGATATTGCCAAGAATCAGAGCTTTTGATGGCTTTGCAACACTTGTATATTGATGAATGTTTAATAATTCAACTTTTGGATTTTGAATTTGGTGCCTTACATTTCACCGGGTAGTGTCGGGAGTGGGGCGCTACTGCTCCCTAAGTATTAAGTACCATTGAATGCAGTATGGTAGTAGGTGCCAGGCACACCAGTTTGTGTCAAAAACTGCAACGCTGCTGGGTTTTTCACGCTCAACAGTTTCCCATGTGTATAAAGAATTGTCCACCACCCAAGGGACATCTAGCCAACTTGACACAACTGTGTGAATCATCGCATTCAACATGGGCAGCATCCCTGTGAAATGCTTTCGACACATTGTAGAGTCCATGCCATGATAAACTGAGGCTGTTTTGAGGGCAAAGGGGCTAAATATTAGGAAGGTAATCTTAATGTTTTGTACACTCAGTGTATATAAACCACAGAAAAATCCAATTTTTGACTGCACTGGGCCTGTAGTATAATACCTGACAATATACAATGTCCTATAGACATCGTATACCCAATTAAGTGCCTTGAATTACTTATTGCCTGGGAACAGTTTAGCATGCTCGAAAAATGGCTTGATTTCCAAAATCTCGCACCATCCCTTTAACACCTACAATCATTAACAATGATTTGTTTCCTGCTTAAAGAGGGATTGTAATCAATGTCAGCTCACTCAAGCCATGTATACATTCAGTTCCTGACAAAGTTATTCAGAAAGAAAAAGGATCATCACTTCGGTGGGAATTCAATCTCTGTAATTGCATTCACTTGTTGTGAGAGAGACGGAGAGTGACACCTCTGGATTAATTTCCCCCATTCACCTGTTTCAGAAGATCCCTGCCTTACCTGTCACTTTGACAAAACACTTAATTGATTGTTAATTTCATGGGACTCTGCCTCCCTCGCTTCAGTCCATTCCACACTTGAGAACTTCATCAAGATCAAGGCAGTGGCTTGGTAATGACAGGCCTCAATGCGTTTTAATTAGCACTCTCTGGCATCATCAGAAAGAATACCTTACTGATGATTTTGTAGTGTTAGAGATGTTACATAGTAACCTTGTCCTGTGTTGACTGGCTTGTGATGGAAAGGAAATTGCAGCCAACCAAACATCACAAAATTGTGCCTAAAAGTTCCAAATGTTGTGATTAAGGGATTACTTTCAGTTCCATCAAGATCTGATCATCTGCGGATCACCCATCCATGGCTTTGATCATTGGAATAATAACTTGACACAACTTACATATTGTAGCTAACCTTCAAAACCATACATACTGTGTGTGAACTTGAACATACAGCGCATTCAGAAAGTATGCAGATCCCTTTCATTTTTCCACATTTTGTTAAGGACAACAAAGTCAAGGTATTGGAGTGGTCATCAAAAAGCCCTGACTTTAATCTTATAGACAATTTGTGGGCAGAACTGAAAAAGCGTGTGCGAGCAAGGAGGCCTACAAACCTGACTCAGTTACACCAGCTCTGTCAGGAGGAATGGGCCAAAATTCACCCAACTTATTGTGGGAAGCTTGTGGAAGGCTACCTGAAACTTTGGACCCAAGTTAAACAATTTAAAGGCAATTCTACCAAATACTAATTGAGTGTATGTAAACTTCTGACCCACTGGGAATGTGATGAAAGAAATAAAAGCTGAAATAAATCATTCTCTCTACTATTATTCTGACATTTCACATTCTTAAAATAAAGTGGTGATACTAACTGACCTAAGACAGAATTTTTTTAAATATATTTGGCCAAGGTGTATGTACACTTCCGACTTCAACTGTATGTAAATGTGATATTTCCTGTTTTTGCTTTGTCATTATGGGGTATTGTATGTAGATTAATGAGGGAAAAAACTATTTAATAAATTTTAGAATAAGGCTGTAACATAACAAAATGTGGAAAAATACTTTCCCGACTGCACTGTATAAGGCACTAAAAGAAGGACTTTGTTACTAGCATGAGCAAGACCAAATAGGATGGTAATGATGAAATGTGGGGTTTGAGGGTGGATCAGTGGTATAGAAAAAGCACTTAAAGCTTACCCTGGAAATTCGAACGATGCTGCTGCATTTCTTCCTTCCATCCGTCCTTTCTTTCATCCATCCATCCATCCATCCATCCATCCTTCCTTCCTTCCTTCCTTCCTTCCTTCCTTCAATGGAGCTGAAAGTGTTCATGTTCTCTCTCGCAGGCAAGCAAGTCTATCCATAGCAACAAAGCTGCCTTTCCAACATCATTAAACAAACAAAACAAACAGTCTAGCACATTTGATATGCACGACAAGGCAAGTCAATCCCTGATGAACCTAATCCAGTGCTTTCATTTCAGCAAAGTGGGGAAAAATCTATGATTTCTGAACAGTCACTGGTTCCATGCAGAGTATTATTACTACATGTAAAATAGAATGCTTTTAATATTTTTTGTTGTTTTGCACTGTAAAGCATGTTTTACAGATACCTATTTACCTTACCACCCACACATACAGGGGGACATATTGTTATGGGACCTTATTCCAAACAGGATATCACTGCAAAGGCTATGAATCGATACAACCTCAATGAGACACTTCGCTCAGATGAATAATGGAGTGTTTTTGTCATCCCCAATGCCTCATGAGGCCTCTTCATCTCCCCTCCTTCTGGGAAGCAGCCCTAACTGATGTCGACCTTCTCAAGGTTCTGCGATCGCACAGTAATTGTCGGAGTGCCAATCATTAGAAAATGGGTTGGGAGCCAGTCCACAGACTTCATTAGGTTTTCATAGCCTGCCAACTGCAGTAGGGCCCCGTGCCCCACAAGGCCAAACACAGACCATCTGATGTTATGAAGATGGACTCTGAGAAGAGTTCAGCAGGCCATCACTCAACTCCTGTTAACTTCGAGAATCACTGGCAAGGAGAGGAGAGGAGAAGAGCAGGGAGAGAGAGGAGAAAGGGGGAGGAAAGAGGGAGAGAGGAGAGAGACCACTTGGAGAGGATGAATGACAGGCTGATTAGAAGACCCTCCTCAGTCTCTCCAGGCTTCTGATTCATTGGGAGGAAATGGAAGAATCTAGTGTACTGCAACTTGAGTTTAAAAACTGTACCCTACTGGTCGTTTGTTTAAACCTGAGAAAAAAACTATTCAGCACATGCTGACAACAAACATTTCTGAGAAATAATTGATTATACTAACCATAATGATCATCACTAGGGGAAGAAAGGGAGGGGGTGCTCGACAACGTTGTAAGTCAGGTTTTGTGGATATTGTCAAATGAGGTGCTTGTTTTTACACTGCACAGCTAAATAAGAATTAGTGTGGTGGAAATTCTAAAGAAGAGAGAGACTGTAGATTCTTCTAACAACAACGTTGTTATAAGATTTGCAAAAATGGAGCAATCAACAATCACTCAAATAGTTCAGAATTGAAAGACCAATGAACAGAGTTGGCGCTCTGCTTTTATAGAAAGTACAACCTCTTTGTCTTTGTGGCAGATGTGTGGAAAAATGGGCGGAACATACTGTAGTATAAAAGGCAATTGGTTTGTCTGTGCAGATTAAGATAGCCTGAGGTTGATAGCACGAGGGCTCAACCATCTAACTCCGTTTGTCAAAGTTCACACCATCAAGTGCTCCTTTCAGCAAGTTTCCATACAACTGACCACGTACAGATACAGTTGAAGTCGGAAGTTTACACACACTTAGGTTGGAGTCATTACAACTCGTTTTTTAACCACTCCAGAAATTTCTTGTTAACAAACTATAGCTTTGGCAAGTCGGTTAGGACATCTACTTTGTGCATGACACAAGTAATCTTTGCAACAATAGTTTACAGACAGATTATTTCAATTATAATTCACTGTATCACAATTCCAGTGGGTCAGAAGTTTACATACACTAAGTTGACTGTGCCTTTAAACAGCTTGGAAAATTCCAGAAAATGATGTCATGGCTTTAGAAGCTGATAGGCTAATTGACATCATTTGAGTCAATTGGAGGTGTACCTGTGGATGTATTTCATGGCCTACCTTCAAACTCAGTGCCTCTTTGCTTGACATCATGGGAAAATCAAAAAGAAATCAGCCAAGATCTCAGAAAAAAATGGTAGACCTCCACAAGTCTGGTTCATCCTTGGGAGCAATTTCCAAATGCCTGAAGGTACCACGTTCATCTGTACAAACAATAGTACGCAAGTATCAACGCCATGGGACCACGCAGCCGTCATACCACTCAGGAAGGAGACGCATTCTGTGTCCTAGAGATGAATGTACTTTGGTGCGAAAAGTGCAAATCAATCCCAGAACAACAGCAAAGGACCTTGTGAAGATGCTGGAGGAAACAGTAATATCCACAGTAAAACGAGTCCTATATCGACATAACCTGAAAGGCCGCTCAGCAAGGAAGAAGCCACTGCTCCAAAACCGCCATAAAAATGCCAGACTACAGTTTACAACTGCACATGGGGACAAAGATCGTACTTTTTGGAGAAATGTCCTCTGGTCTGATGAAACAAAAATGTAGCTGTTTTGCCATAATGACCATTGTTATGTTTGGAGGAAAAAGGGGGTGGCTTGCAAGCCGAAGAACACCATCCCAACTGTGAAGCACAGGGGTGGCAGCATCATGTTGTGGGGGTGCTTTGCTGCAGGAGGGATTCGTGCACTTCACAAAATAGATGGCATCATGAGGGAGGAAAATTATGTGGATATATTGAAGTAATATCTCAAGACATCAGTCAGGAAGTTAAAGCTTGGTCGCGAATGGGTCTTCCAAATGGACACTGACCCCAAGCATACTTCCAAAGTATTGGCAAAATGGCTTCAGGACAACAATGTCAAGGTATTGGAGTGGCCATCACAAAGCCCTGACCTCAATCCTATAGAAAATTTGTGGACAGAAAAGGTGCATGCGTGCAAGGAGCCCTACAAACATGATTCAGTTTCACCAGCTCTGTCAGGAGGAATGGCCCAAAATTCACCCAACTTATTTTGGGAAGCTTGTGGAAGGCTACCCGCAAAGTTTGACCCAAGTTAAACAATTTAAAGGCAATGCTACCAAATACTAATTGAGTGTATGTAAACTTCTGACCCACTGGGAATGTGATGAAAGAAATAAAAGCTGAAATAAATAATTCTCTCTACTATGATTCAGACAGTTCATATTCTTAAAATAAAGTAGTGATCCTAACTGACCTAAGACAGGGAATTTTTACTAGGATTAAATGTCAGGAATTGTGAAAAACTGAGTTTAAATGTATTTGGCTAAGGTGTATGTAAACTTCCGACTTTAACTTTATTAAACAATGGGATGTCTCACATGCTGCAGTCGCACCCAAACGGATCTTAGCTATACAGTACGCCCAGTCTTGTAACTAAGCCACACAAAGACAAGTTTGTATCAGGTTATAAATAAAAAAAACACTAACATATAATAAGAGACTATTCTCTAAGTAGTAAAACACCGGATAGCATGGCTAATTTTGTAATTCTCTCCCCACATTAACACAGAAAGAAAGTATAACTACACAGAGTTCCTAATTTTTTGGGGAAACCAGTCAGTGCACTGAAGCATAAACTTTCGCAAGTTAAAACACAAAGTAATCTTTGATGCAATAATCAATATCTATGAAGTGAACGCAACAATACAATGTAAGACTGACTTATGGTAGAGTATTTATCAGGGCCAAGGTGCTTGGATAATT
The DNA here is from genome assembly GCA_003317085.1 of Hucho hucho. Taxonomy (NCBI): domain Eukaryota; kingdom Metazoa; phylum Chordata; class Actinopteri; order Salmoniformes; family Salmonidae; genus Hucho; species Hucho hucho. The sequence continues at coordinate 204,511 of QNTS01000057.1, read as the reverse complement.
TTTTGGGGGCCCATACAGGATTTTAAATAATTGGCAATATTTCGAGAATAATGTGGCAATATTTTAAAATTTAAGTCTAAATGAACTGGTGTGAATAAAGTGTCAATATTTAGAAAATAAAGCGGTAATATTTTGAGAATGAACTCAACATTTAGTTTTGAGAATAAAGTCTCAAGTTATAATTCAAGACTAACATAGGTGAGTTAGATGACCTGGTGAAACAAAACTGTAGAATTGGCTTTAGTAAGAAGGAAATCCTTGCTCTTTTAGCACATAATAACCATTTTATTATAAGTATTAGGACCTGGAAAAGGTTGTGCCAGAGATTATTTTCATAAGGAGGAACCGTGGTGACATACATAGGTATAGACGGGAGGGTTGTGTGTCTATGCAGCTGTGTGAGTAAAGATCTAACACACTCGTTCAAACAGGCGTCACTGCGCACTTATTCTTATCAAAATAATGATCTAATAATTTGCACATGCAGGCACACACACACCAAGTTTCCCCCTGGCAATTTCAGACTATAGGCATACACTCTTCTAATGGCCATGGTGCGTTATGAACACAAAACTTTCCTGGCACTGTCACTGAACTAATAGAAATGCGGATGAGTCCCTGTTTGTTAATGACTGTGAAGAGAACTGGGGTGGAGTCCCTGCCTGTCACTGACTGTGAAGAGAACAGGGGTTGAATCCCTGTCAGTCTGCTCTCCAAATTCACTACAACACCCGTGTATATAGCCTTGTTATTGTTATTTTATTGTTTAACTTTTTTTTGCTTTAGTTTATTTAGTAAATATTTTCTTAACTTGTTTTTGAACTGCATTGTTGGTTAAGGGCTTGTACAGTGCCTTGCAAAAGTATTCACCCCCCTTGGCGATTTTCCTATTTTGTTGCATTACAACCTGTAATTTAAAATGATTTTTATTTGGATTTCATGTAATGGTATCTACACAAAAGAGTCCAAATTGGTGAAGTGAAATAAAAAAAAAAATATATATATTTTTTTTTAAATCTAAAAAATTAAAAATTCACCCCTTTGCTATGAAGCCCCTAAATAAGATCTGGTGCTACCAATTACCTTTAGAAGTCACATAATTAGTTAAATAAAGTCCACCTGTGTGCAATCTGAGTTCAAGTGTCACATGATCTCAATATATATACACTTGTTCTGAAAGACCCCAGAGTCTGCAACACCACTAAGAAAGGGGCAACACCAAGCAAGCGGCACTATGAAGACCAAGGAGCTCTTTGTCAGGGACAAAGTTGTGGAGAAGTACAGATCAGGGTAGGGTTATAAAAAAATATCTGAAACTTTGAATATCCCACGGAGCACCATTAAATCCATTATTAAAAAATGGAAAGAATATGGCACCACAACAAACCTGCCAAGAGAGGGCCGCCCACCAAAACTCATGGACCAGGCAAGGAGGGCATTGATCAGAGAGGCAACAAAGAGACCAAAGAAAACCCTGAAGGAGCTGCAAAGCTGCACAGCGGAGATTAGAGTATCTGTCCATAGGACCACTTGAAGCCGTACACTCCACAGAAATGGGCTTTACAGAAGAGTGGCAAGAAACAAATAAGCAAACATGTTCGGTGTTCGCCAAAAGTCATGTGGGAGACTCTCCAAACATATGGAAGAAGGTACTATGGTCAGAGTTGAGCTTTTTGGCCATCAAGGAAAATGCTATGTCTGGCGCATACCCAACACTTCTCATCACCCCGAGGACACCATCCCTACAGTGAAGCATGGTGGTGGCAGCAACATGCTGTGGGGATGTTTTTCATCGTCAGGGACTGGGAAACTTATCAGAATTGAAGGAATGATGAATGGTGCTAAATACAGGGACATTCTTGAGGGAAACCTGTTTCAGTCATCCAGAGTTTTGAGACTGGGACGGAGGTTCACCTTCCAGTAGGACAATGACCCTAAGCATACTGCTAAAACAACACTCGAGTGGTTTAAGGGGAAACATTTAAATATCTTGGAATGGCCTAATCAAAGCCCAGACCTCAATCCAATTGAGAATCTGTGGTATGACTTAAAGATTGCTGTACACCAGTGGAACCCATCCAACTTGAAGGAGCTGGAACAGTTTTGCCTTGGAAGAATGGGCAAAAATCCCAGTGGCTAGATGTGCCAACCTTATAGAGACATACCCCAAGATACTTGCAGCTGTAATTGCGGCAAAAGGTGGCTCTACAAAGTATTGACTTTGGGGGGGTGAATAGTTATGCATGCTCAAGTTTTCAGTTTTTTTTCTTATTTCTTGTTTGTTTCACAATAAAACATATTTTGCAGTTGTTCCTCCTTTAAAATTTGCCAGCTTGCACCACGGGACTTATAGGTACCCAGTGTCACGGCTTCATCTCTTCAGACCACCACAAGGGGGAGTTAGAGCGCTCATTATGCATTTGGGTCCAAAGGTTTTTATATGACCAAACATATCGAGTGGTTCCAATGACGAATTTTGACGCAAGCCACCCTTGCCTTGTGGCGTTCTTCAACAAAGATGGCTGACAAAACTTTACAATGGAACCAGATGTAAGTTGTTATAAAGTCATGAGTCAAGCAAAAAATATACAATTGAGAGGAACGTGTTAGTTAATGTAGAGACGTTTGTGCATATTCTTTTGTCATGAAGTTAATTTATGAGAATGAATTTGTATTTCGAGTTGTTTAATGTTTTGGGGACTCCTGAGAAAACCATCAAACCAGGCTGTCATCTTGTGAAACAGTGGCTGTAAAGATTCTAGCTAGCTAAAGCATTTACTGCAAACTGAATGTACAATTGTGTAAGCTTGCCTTGCAATGCAGCTGAAGTAACATAGCTAGCTAACTATTTTCTTGCTCATTGTGTAGTGGAGGATAAAAATAACTGTATGCCTATGGATGTGTACCTAGCTACAGTATGTAGCCGATCTGTGTATGGACCCTAAAACGTTTGGTATGAATATTAGTTCAGAACCTATCTATGAACCTCAGCTATCATAGTTGTTGTATCAACTTCAAGTCTGAATGGCATTAATGAAGCCTATGGATAGAGCAGAATATAATATCTTTATTGTGCCAAGGATGCAAGTCCTATATATACATGTATTCAATGATTACACATTGTAACTATGCAATAGACTAGAAACATGATTGATTTGTAATTCATATATACAGAAAAAAACGATGCATATCTAACTCCCTTCATCTGCATTAATCTGAGGACACAGGATAGTATTTCAATGAGATACTTAATTTCAACCAGTGGAGAATGTGAAACGCTTTATTAAAAGAAGTTAATTATCCAGGTGTTATGAATACATAAATGCATTATAAATACAAGTGCAATCTATACGGCGTGCATTATAAAACGAGGAAGAAAGACGAGGTGGGGAGAAAGGTGTAGAAGACAGAAAGGGAAAGAGGTAAGAACAGTGGCAGACAGCATATGATTCATGAATTACAGTGCTACCCTAATATTCTCTCAGTTCATCACAATTGCAATGTCTACTAACCAGCCTTGGGCCCCCAGTTGGCCCGAAGGTTATCTTAAGCGTGGGTTAGGTGGCGATGACGGGACTGGCTTCCTCTCGCACATCAAAACATACCTGCAGATGAGTGACAAATGGATAGAGAGAGAGCATGATTAAGCCTTGTTTTTTTTTATTCTAACACGGTCAGTCATCTTAAATCAGGAGGTGAAATGAAAAACTGATCTTGGATCATTAACTCTGGGACTATAACATCTCTGTCTGTATTTCAATGTAAAGCATCTCTTTAATAATATTTCCTGTTGATCCGACCAAGTGACATCTCACCTATGATCATGCTGTGCCCTCTGTGTCAGCCAGTTCAGATGCGGAAGGGGTTCACCAAAACAGCTGATATAACCTATAGGATTAGGTAGATGGGGGAGAGGGAGACTGTTATTGTGTGTGTGTGGTCTCACCTGGTGTCCACACTAATACCCTGACTACACCGCTTGCGTTGCGTGCGCAAGCATTGCAAAATAAATTTAGAAATCTATATTATTGTACCCACACTGCTCGCGCGCGCCAACAAGCCTCTGCGTTGCCAAGGGCTAAAATAGAAGTCAGTTCTATTTGTGACGCAGATCGAGCTGCAAGTCCTGCCTATCCCATTTCCTCATTGGTTTATAGAAGCAGATACCTCATTGGTTATGCCTACGTGGGTGATTGAAAGACAAACTGAGCTGTCAGGATATTTAATTAATGCATGTGAGACAGGTTCCATGTACAACAAGACAGGTAGAGATGGAGAACACAGAACAGTTTAATAACCTCTGGTTATGGACACTTTTGCCAGAAATAAAGCTTCCACGGCCTGTTCCTTGGATAGTGAACATCTGGCAATATCTACATTTTCGAACCCTTGGTCAGCTCGCTCTCTGAAAGTAAAGAAAACAGCTTCAATCTAAAGCAGCAGATGTAATTTTTAGGATACGTCAATACATCCCAGTGCTGCTTACCTGAGATGGCATCTCAGGTAAGCTTGGGGCTTGGGGATGACCAGTGCAATATACCTTCTGGAGCGTGTGCTACGGGTGGGTGTTGCTATGGTGACCAGTGAGCTGAGATAAGGTGGGGCTTTACCTAGCTAAGACTTATAGATGACCTGGAGCCAGTGGGTTTGGAAACAGATATGTAGTGAGGGCCAGCCAACGAGAGCATTCAGGTTGCAGTGGCGGGTAGTATATGGGGCTTTGGTGAAAAAAAACGGATGGCACTGTGATAGACTACATCCAGTTTGCTGAGTAGAGTGTTGGGGGCTATTTTGCCAAAGTCAAGGACCGGTAGGATAGTCAGTTTTACGAGGGTATGTTTGGCAGCATGAGGAAGGAGGCTTTGTTGCGAAATAGGAAGCCGATTCTACATTTAATTTGGGATTGGAGATGATTAATGTGAGTCTGGAAGGAGAGTTCACAGTCTAGCCAGACATCTAGATATTTGTAGTTGTCCACATATTCTAGATCCGAACCGTCCAGAGTAGTGATGCTAGTCGGGCGGGAGGGTGCGGGCAGAAATCGGTTGAAGAGCATGCACTTAGTTTTACTAGCATTTAAAAGCAGTTGGAGGCCACAGAAGGATTGTTGTATGGCGTTGAAGCTCGTTTGGAGGTTTGTTAGCACAGTGTCCATAGAAGGGCCAGATGTATACAGAATGGTGTCGTCCGCATAGAGTTGGATCAGAGAATCACCAGCAGCAAGAGCGACATCATTGATACAGTTGAAGTCAGAAGATAACGTACACTTAGGTTGGAGTCATTAAAACTCGTTTTTCAACCACTCCACACATTTCTTGTTAACAAACTATAGATTTGGCAAGTCGGTTAGGACATCTACTTTGTGCATGACACAAGTAATCTTTCCAACAATACCGCTCAGGAAAGAGACGCGTTCTGTCTCCTAGAGATGAACGTACTTTGGTGCGAAAAGTGCAAATCAATCACAGAACAACAGCAAGGACCTTGTGAAGATGCTGGAGGAAACCGGTACAAAAGTATCTATATCCACAGTAAAACAAGTCCTATATCGGCATAACCTGAAAGGCCGCACAGCAAGAAAGAAGCCACTGCTCCAAAAAATGTCCTCTGGTCTGATGAAACAAAAATGGAACAGTTTGGTCCTAATGACCATTGTTATGTTTGGAGGAAAAAGGGAAGAACACCATCCCAACTGTGAAGCACAGGGGGTGGCAGCATCATGTTGTGGGGATGCTTTGCTGCAGGAGGGACTGGTGCACTTCACAAAATAGATGGCATCATGAGGTAGGAAAATTATGTGGATATATTGAAGTAACATCTCAAGACATCAATCAGGAAGTTAAAGCTTGGTCGCAAATGGGTCTTCCAAATGGACAATGACCCCAAGCATACTTCCAAAGTTGTGGCAAAATGGCTTAAGGACAACAAAGTCAAGGTATTGGAGTGGCCATCACAAAGCCCTGACCTCAATCCTATAGAAAATGTGTGGGTAGAACTGAAAAAGCGTGTGCGAGCAAGGAGGCCTACAAACCTGACTCAGTTACACCAGCTCTGTCAGGAAGAATGGGCCAAAATTCACCCAACTTATTGTGGGAAGCTTGTGGAAGGCTACCCGAAACGTTTCACCCAAGTTAAACAATTTAAAGGCAATGCTACCAAATACTAATTGAGTGTATGTAAACTTCTGACCCACTGGGAATGTGATGAAAGAAATAAAAGCTGAAATAAATCATTCTCTCTACTATTATTCTGACATTTCACATTCTTAAAATAAAGTGGTGATCCTAACTGACCTAAAACAGGGAATTTTTACTTGGATTAAATGTCAGGAATTGTGGAAAACTGAGTTTAAATGTATTTGGCTAAGGTGTATGTAAATATCTTGTCGGAAAATGTTATAGTTAGGGATGGAAATTCAGGATTTTTGTTGGCCTTCCTTTTTTGTTGGCGGAGTGTGCTAAAGCAGTGAATTAAACAAACTTACGGAGGAGGCTTCTAATGTTAACATGAATGAAACCAATACTTTTACAGTTACAGAAGTCATCCATTGAATCAAATTTATTTATAAAGCCCTTCTTACATCAGCTGATGTCACAAAGTGCTGTACAGAAACCCAGCCTAAAACCTCAAACAGCAAGCAATGCAGGTGTAGAAGCACAGTGGCTAGGAAAAACTCCCTAGAAAGGCCAGAACCTAGGAAGAAACCTAGAGAGGAACCAGGCTATGAGGGGTGGCCAGTCCTCTTCTGGCTGTGCCGGGTGGAGATTATAACAGAACATGGCCAAGATGTTCAAAGATGTAAACCATTGAGAGCACCTGGGGAATGGGAGTGATGCTGGGGGCTGTAGGGGCTAACCTCCTCATCACCAGAGGAACAGAGGAGAAGTAGGATAAGAGTACGGCTAAAGGCTAAAAGAACTGGTCGTCTAGTGTGTTCAGAACAGAGAGTAAAATGGGCAGATTTCTGGGCGCGGAAGAATAGATTCAAGGCATAATGTACAGACAAGGGTATGGTGGGATGTGAGTACAGTGGAGGTAAGCCTAGGCATTGAGTGACGATAAGAGAGGTTTTGTCTCTAGAGGCACCTTACACGTTATGTTGGCTGACAATTAGTTAGCTACGCTGTCCTTACGAACCACATAGCATATCATTACAGCAGTATGTACCGGTATGTTAGCTAGCTACCTAACATTTGTAGTCATACATCAAACTTGCCAGTATACTGAATATAGGCTATCTAACTACCCAACGTTTATTGGCTTCATTCTTAGCTTAGCTAAATGGTATAGTCGTTGTGCTTTCTCAATAGACATTTGGGTGCTTTCATGAATTCGCTTTGGCTATCTATAGGCTGGATAATGGAATGAGTCAAACTGGAACACTAGCGCGAGCAAATAGCAAATTAATGGAATTTAACGTTCTGTTTTGACTGGAGTGATGCCTAGAACTCCATCTCTTTTTATTTTACCACTACAATTTTTTCGTCGGACGAAACTGGAAAAAAAACGACTTGTGTAGAAAGTAAACATTCGCACCTTGATGGTGTCAACTGTGCTTATGTCTGCGTAATGAAAAAGTAGGGAAAAAATTAAAACGTTGGACTATTTCTGGTCTAGAGATCAATGACAAACGAGCTCGCTGCCCAGACTTACATAATTACAAAGAGGAGACTCTCCTGATTAAAATGGTGCCTGTGTAACAGTTTTGCTTTCGTCCCTCTCCTCACCCCTACCTGGGCTCAAACCAGGTACCCTCTGCACACATAGACAACAGCCACCCTCGAAGCATCATTACCCATTGCTCCACAAAAGCCATGGCCATTGCAGAGCAAGGGGAACAACTACTTCAAGGTCTCAGAGCAAGTGACGTCACAGATTGAAATGCTATTAGCACGCACCCCGCTAACTAGCTAGCCATTTCATACCGGTTACACCCGACTTGAAAAAAATCTAAATATACACATTGCGAGATATTTGGCGAAATAGACAGACATGCCTATATTTACCCCATAGGAAACAATGGGAAGACCGCAAAGTTCCAATATTATTTTTGTTGTTTACATTTTAACTATGAAACAACGTGAGCAGGTCTCATTGCCAACAATAGCGAAGTAGGCATTGTGGCGTTGAACAATAAGCTGGGAATAGAACGTTTGGAAGGCGAGTTGGTGCCACGATGCTCAACAGAACTAATGGGAGCTGGCAGGGTAAAAAATGCACTAAAATAAGGCCTGTTTTTTAGTGATTACTTCAAAACAATGGAAAGCAGGTGGGAAATATGGCCATATTATGAAACTGGGTTCCACGGCAGAAGCAATGAACAAGTTTTTATCAGAAAAGAACGTTGTTATTTTCATGTGTCCAGGCTACTATCTACACGGATTTCAGAGCGCTCTCGAGTGAGTGTACCAGAGCGCAGAATAATTACTTTACGACAGCTCAACACCCGTTGAATATGGCCGGTGTCAGTAAAGGTTGGAAAAAAAGCGTAATTAAATTGTTTCCAGCAGCACATTTACAGTCACCAACGCTCTGGTTAACACGAAAACTGCCTTACCAGCTCTGCTAGGGCAAGTAAAATGGTCAGAGTGGTCTCATTTGTGTCTGGAAGTAGCAAGCCAATGTTAGCTTGGGTGCTTGACTGCCATTGTAAGGCCAGAACCCTCAAATCAACCCTACTCCTCGGCCCGACCGTCCAGTGTGCTCTCCGTCTGAATTTACAAACTGACAATTTTTTTCTGAATGAAAACACCATAATATTAATAAAATGAATTAAGCCAAATTTCCAATATACTATGTAATCACAAAAAAGGTTTTAAATTCTCTGGTAATGCCAATACGGAATACTATCAAATGCTTCTCAAAGATGCCCTCTGGTGGTCAAACTAGCAATAACTTGCAGTAACAGAAGAAATGGCTGAGAATTAAATGAGGGTGTGCCGCAGTATGACGCAACTTGCAAAGGAGGAACCACTGTAAGCATACTGCTAAAGCAAAACTTGAGTGGTTTAAGGGGAAACATTTAAATGTCTTGGAATGGCCTAGTCAAAGCCCAGACCTCAATCCATTTGAGAATCTGTGGTGTGACTTAAAGAGTGCTGTACACCAGCGGAACCCATCCAACTTGAAGGAGCTGGAGCAGTTTTGCCTTGAAAAATGGGAAAAAATCCCAGTGGCTAGATGTGCCAACCTTATAGAGACATACCCCAAGAGACTTGCAGCTGTAATTGCTGGCTCTACAAAGTATTGACTTTGGGGGGGTGAATAGTTAGCTCAAGTTTTCAGTTTTTTTGTCGTAATTATTGTTTGTTTCACAATAAAAAATATTTTGCATCTTTAAAGTGATAGGCATGTTGTGTAAATCAAATGATACAACCCCCCCCCAAAAAAAATCTATTTTAAATCCAGGTACTAAGGCAACAAAATAGAAAAAATGCCAAGGGGGTGAATACTTTCACAAGCCCTTCGCTGTATTCAGGCACATTTTTATTTTAACTTTATTTAACTAGGCAAGTCAGTTAAGAACAAATTCTGAATTTCAATGACGGCCTAGGAACAGTGGGTTAACTGCCTTGTTCAGGGGGAGATTTTTACCTTGTCATCTCAGGGATTCGACCTTGCAACCTTCCGGTTACAAGTCCAACGCTCTAACCACTAGGCTATCTGCCACCACATGTGACAAATAACATTTGATTAGATTTTTCAGCCCATTATAAACCTAATGCACCACACTAGATGGAGTACCTTAAGCTGTAGGATAATCGTACATTACAGTGGGCAAGTGAAAGTAAATTATAAGCCTGTCCAACGGCTACGGGAGGAATGAACAATGAAGCAGGGGTTTTACCCAAGTATCTGTGAGAGGAGAGGCAACTCAAGGACCTCTCCTGCATGCGCAAGCCAGCTAATGTCGGGCGCTGTTTGCCAACAGTACCAATACCAGTCCAAAGGTTTGGACACACCTACTCATTCAAGGGTTTTATGGTTATTATGTGCTGAAAGAGAAAGGTTTTCCTTGTTATTAAGCCAATTCTAAAGCACAGTTTCACCAAGTCATCTAACTGAAGGCATTTCAACGGTGATGCATACAGCGAGAGGGAGCCAGGCAGACATGCAGTTAACCAAATCCCCTATGTTAACTTCTTAGGGAGCAGCGCACGAGGTGACTGTTTTGGAGAGCCTGGCGTGCCCAAAGTAAAATGCCTCCCATTCAGGCCCAGAAAATAGGATATGCACATATTTAGTACCATTGGATAGGAAATACTCTGAATTTTCTAAAAGTGTTAACATTTTGTCTGTGAGTATAACAGAACGGATATGGCAGGCGAAAACCCGAGGAATTTCTGTCCTGGAAAAAGTGGTTTTGACAGATTGCCTCATTTAGAACCCCTCCCTTATGAAAATGCCCATATAAGGGCATATGAATGCAGTACCTATCTCTTCCTCTGGATGTCAACAGTCTCGAGAAAGTGTTCTGATTCTTTTTAGCTGCTTTTAGAGCAGAGAAGAAGACGAATAAGGAAGTGGCCACACAGATGTCAATACAAGTAAATGCGCACTCCCGGCTGGCGCGTTCTTTGTTTTTTTCCTTTCTTATCGCCCAGTTTATATAACGGTTGAAATATTATACAACGTATACATTAAAGTGTTCCTAAGGATACATTTAAAATTATGTTTGATTGTTCTTGGACAAGTTTATAGGTATAAGTTGAACGAGTTCTCTTCAAGTTTCAATGGAGGGGTCGACATAATTTCATAACCATCACAGGTGTCACAAAACAAAAAAATAGCTATAAAATAAATCACTTACCTTCAAAGATCTTCCTCTTTTGGCAATCCAAAGGGTCCCAGCTACACAATAAATGGTTGTTTTGTTTGACAAAGTCCCTCTTTATATCCCAAAAACTGAGTTTGGTTGGCGCGTTTTGTTCAGTAATCCACCTGTTGAAAGGCGTGCAGACAAATAAATCCCAAAAGTACTGGTAAAGTTAATCAAAACAAGTCAAACAACGTTTATAATCAATCCTCAGGTACCCTAATATGTAAATAAACGATAATATTTCAGACGGAAAATAGCCTGTTCAATAGAAAAGAAAGATAACGAAGAGTGCGCACACTGTCATACGCGCAAAACAGTACAGTCCACTTCATGATCCAGCAGGAAGAACTGGTATTTCTTGTTCATTTTTCAAAACAAGCCTGAAACCATTTCTAATGACTGTTGACATCTAGTGGAAGCCATAGGAACTGCAATCTGGGAGCTAAATCCCTCTGTATTGACAAGCAAGTCAATGGGAAACCTGTGACATCAAAAAAATAAAATTTTCCGGATAGATATTCCTCTGGTTTTTGCCTGCCATATCAGTTCTGTTATCCTCTACGGGCTAGGGGGCGGTGTTCGGAGTTTTGGAGAGTCTGGCATGCCCAAAGTAAAATGCCTGGTACTCAGGCCCAGAAACTAGGATATGCACATAATTAGTAGTATTGGATAGAAAACACTCTGAAGTTTCGAAAAAACTGTTAAAATAATGTCTGTGAGTGTAACAGAACTGATATGGCAGGCAAAAACCTGAGCAGAATCCATCCAAGAAAATCTGATTTTGTGACATGCCTCCTTTTCCAATGGGTTGCCATAGGACATGCTTTAATCCAGCTCCCAGGTTGCAGTACCTATGGCTTCCACTAGATGTCAACCGTCTTTAGAAAAAGGTTTGAAGCGTTTACCTTGAAAACTAGAGGAATACAGGATGTTTTTCCAAGTGGAGTGAGGAAGTAATTTCTGTCTGTGGCGCGCGAGACCCGGGAGCGTGCACCTCGGTTTTTTACTTTTCTATCGCCCAGGATATTATCCGTGTGAAATATTATACTTAATATACATAATAGTGTACCTAAGGATCAATGAGAAACGTGGTTTAACTAGACAGGGAGCGGTGGGTCCCACTCCCGACACCACCAGGTAAAATGTAAAGCGCCAAATTCAAAATCCCAAAGTTGAATTATTAAACATCCACCAATATACAAGTGTTTCATACTCATCAAAAGCTCTGCTTCTTGGCAATATCACAGCGTTGTCAGATTTCAAAAAGGCTTTAACGCGAAAGCACTACATTTGATTGTTTGAGGGCAGCACCTCACATACTTTCTCATAGCCATGAATTCATTAGCCAGCGTGGCACACACATAACACATTTCACAGCGAAAACAAATCAATTACCTGTTGAAGAACTTCTGCTGAGGTCATCCTAAGTGTCCAACGAAGACAATCCATGGTTCTTTTGTTAGAAAAAGTCATGTATTATATCCATAAATCTCCATTTGGTTCGCGCTTCATAGTCAGAAACGACGAGCCTCCACTAGTCCATTGAAACGTGGCGCGAACTCGTTCATCTTATACCTATAAACTTGTCCAAGAACATTCAAACATAGTTTTAAATGTATCCTTAGGAACACTTTTACGTATATTTACTATTATAAATCAACCGGAATATAAACTGAGCTCTAAAGACGGTAAATAAGACACTGTGCGACTTCTCGGGCGCGCGCCCTGGGTACTGTTGTCATCAAGAGGGGACTCACTTGTTTGGTCTTTTTCTCTGGTCTAATTCAGCCAAAATGGAAGAAATACACTGTCTCGAGACTGTTGACATCATAAGGAAGCGACGTGTACTGCATTCATATGCCCTTATATGGTCATTTTCATGAGGGAGGGGTTCCCAAATGAGCAATGTGTCAAAATCACTTTTTCCAGGACAGAAATTCCTCGGGGTTTTGCCTGCCATATCCGTTCTGTTTCACTCACAGACAAATGGTTAACAGTTTTGGAAAATTCAGAGTGTTTCCTATCCACCTCGGGAGCTGCTCCCTGAGAAGATAAATTGTTTGGACAAAGTTTATTGGTATATTTTTTGTCTTGTATAATGGGACGAGTGGACGGTGGATTTTCTGAACAGAACGCGCCAACCAAACGGAGCTTTATGGATATAAAGATAGACTTTTTCTANTTGTCAGATTTCAAAAAGGCTTTAACGCGAAAGCACTACATTTGATTGTTTGAGGGCAGCACCTCACATACTTTCTCATAGCCATGAATTCATTAGCCAGCGTGGCACACACATAACACATTTCACAGCGAAAACAAATCAATTACCTGTTGAAGAACTTCTGCTGAGGTCATCCTAAGTGTCCAACGAAGACAATCCATGGTTCTTTTGTTAGAAAAAGTAATCAGGAAATATAGCGTTGACTCCTCCATTGAAACGTGAAGAGAACTCGTTCAACTTATACCTATAAACTTGTCCAAGAACAATCAAACATAATTTTAAATGTATCCTTAGGAACACTTTTATGTATAAATAGTATAATATTTCAACCGGAATATAAACTGGGCGATAAGAAATAAAAAAACCAAAGAACGCGTCAGCCGGGAGTGCGAATTTACTTGTATTGACATCTGTGTGGCCACTTCCTTATTCGTCTTCTTCTATGCTCTAAAAGCATCTAAAAAGAATCAGAACACTTTCTCGAGACTGTTGACATCCAGAGGAAGCAATAGGTACTGCATTCATATGCCCTTATATGGGCATTTTCATAAGGGAGGGGTTCTAAATGAGGCAATGTGTCAAAACCACTTTTTCCAGGACAGAAATTCCTCGGGTTTTTGCCTGCCATATCCATTCTGTTATACTCACAGACGAAATGTTAAGACTTTTAGAAACTTCAGAGTGTTTCCAATCCAATGGTACTAAATATGTGCATATCCTATTTTCTGGGCCTGAATGGGAGGCATTTTACTTTGGGCACGCCAGGCTCTCCAAAACGGTCACCTCGTGCGCTGCTCCCAAAGAAGTTAAATTACTATTTTGTAACTTGAATTTGGCGCACTCCAGCTTCACCGGATGTTGGCAAAATCGATCCCGTTCACGGGATTGGATCTCTAAGAGATCCCTAAAACGTTAAACTCACAGACACTCACTAACATTGAGTGGCTGCTGCCAACATACTGACTGAAATCTCTAGCCACTTTAAATAATAGAAAATTGGATGTAACATGTATCACTAGCCACTTTAAAAAAATTTTTATATAATATTTACATATCTGACATTACTCATATCAAATGTATACACTGTACCATCTACTGAATCTTGCCTATGCCGTTCGGCCATCGACTCAAATATCTAGCCACTTTAATAATTTAAAAGTGGATGTAATACATGTATCACTAGCCACTGTAAACGATGCCATTTATATAATGTTTACATATCCTACATTACTCATCTCATATGTATATACTGTACTCTATACCCTCTACTGCATCTTGCCTATGCCGGTCAGCCATCGCTCATCGATATATTTATATGTTCATACTCGTATTCATTCCTTTACACTTGTGTGTATAAGGTAGTTGTTGTGAAATTGTTAGATTACTTGTTAGATACTACCTAATAGTCGGAACTAGAAGCACAAGCATTTCGCTACACTCGCATTAACATCTGCTAACCATGTGTATGTGACAAATAAAATTTGATTTGACATTATTTCAACAGTTTTAGGTTGTAAGAACAAATTCTTACTTACAATGACGGCCTGCCCCGGCCAAACCCTAACCCGGACGATAATGGGCCAATTATGCGCCACACTATGGGACTCTCAATCACGTCCGGTTGTGATACAGCCTGGAATTGAACCAGGGTCTGTAGTGACACTTCTAGCACTGAGATGCAGTGCCGTAGACTGCTGCGCCACCTGTTCAAAAGTTTGGGGTCACTTAGAAACTTTTTTTGTCCATTATAATAACTTGATCAGATATACAGTGTAGACATTGTTAATGTTGTAAATGACTATTGTAGCTGGAAACGGCAGATTTCTAATGGAATATCTACATAGGCGTACAGAGGCCCATTATCAGCAACCATCACTCCTGTGTTCAAATGGCACATTGTGTTAGCTAATCCAAGTTTATCATTTTAAAAGGCTAATTGATCATTAGAAAACCCTTTTGCAACTATGTTAGCACAGCTGAAAACTATTGTCCTGATTAAAGAAGCAATAAAACTGGCATTCTTTAGACTAGTTGAGTATCTGGAGCATCAGCCTTTGTTGGTTCGATTACAGGCTCAAAATGGCCAGAAACCAAGACTTTCTTCTGAAACTCGTCATACTATTATTGTTCTGGGAAATGAAGGCTACTCCACGCGAAATTGTCAAGAAACTGAATATCTCGTACAACGCTGTGTACTACTCCCTTCACAGAACAGAGCAAACTGGCTCTAACCAGAATAGAAAGAGGAGTGGGAGGCCCCGGTGCACAACTGAGCAAGAAGACAAGTACATTAGAGTGTCTAGTTTGAGAAACAGACGCCTCACAAGTCCTCAACTGGCAGCTTCATTAAATAGTACCTGAAAAAACACCAGCCTCAATGTCAACAGTGAAGAGGCGACTCCGGAATGCTGGCCTTCTAGGCAAAGTTCCTCTGTCCTGTGTCTGTGTTCTTTTACCCATTTTAATATTTTCTTTTATTGGCCAGTCTGAGATATGGCTTTTTCTTTGCAATTCTGCCTACAAGGCCATTATCCCAGAGTCGCCTCTTCATGTTGTCACGATCCTCGGAAGGGACAGACCAAGGCGCAGCGAGGCATCCAGTATACAAATTTTAATAAATGAACGTAACTGGGCAAAACAACAAAATGAACAAAGATCGCAACATAAACATAGACTGACACACACAACGAAGCTATGCATAAACAATAACCCACAAAACCTATACGAAAACCCCAAACATATATATGGTTCCCAATTAGAGACAACGACACTCAGCTGCCCCTAATTGGGAACCATTACCCCAACATAGAAATAGAACACCTAGAACTCAAAAAACCCTTCACCAAATCTAAACCTAAACACGCCAGCCTAAAACTCTGGCCTGGACGTGACAGTACCCCCCCCAAAGGCGCGGACTCCGACCGCACCACAAAAGTCCATGGGGGGGTCTTCGGGTGGGTCTTTTGATCCCAGGTGGCGGCTCCGGTGCCGCCGTGCTGACTTGGGCAATTAGCCGGACTGGGGACCCTCACTGGAGGCTCCGGACAGGGGACCCTCACTGGAGGCTCCGGACTGGGGACCATCTCTGGAGGTCCCGGACAGGGGACCTTCTCTGGAGGTCCCGGACAGGGGACCTTCTCTGGAGGTCCCGGCCAGGGGACCTTCTCTGGAGGTCCCAGACAGGGGATGCGCACTGGCCTTCTGGTGCGGGGAGCAGGAACCGGCCGTACTGGGCTCATTAAGCGCACTGGCACTCTGGTGCGGGGAGCAGGAACCGGCCGTACTGGGCTCATTAAGCGCACTGGCACTCTGGTGCGGGGAGCAGGAACCGGCCGTACTGGGCTCATTAAGCGCACTGGCACTCTGGTGCGGGGAGCAGGAACCGGCCGTACTGGGCTCATTAAGCGCACTGGCACTCTGGTGCGGGGAGCAGGAACCGGCCGTACTGGGCTCATTACGCGCACTGGCACTCTGGTGCGGGGAGCAGGAACCGGCCGTACTGGGCTCATTA
>QNTS01000057.1:170694-186457 GCA_003317085.1 Hucho hucho | reverse complement strand
ACACACAGCTGCCTCTAATTGGGAACCATTCCCCCAACATAGAAATAGACAAACTAGAACCAAAATACCCTACACCAAAACGAAACAAAAACACGCCAGCCTTAAACTCTGGCCTGGACGTGACACATGTTGACGTTGAGACTACAGTTTGCAACTGCACATGGGAACAAAGATCATACTTTTGGAGAAATGTCCTCTGGTCTCATGAAACAAAAATAGAACTGGTTGGCCATAATCACTTTCGTTATGTTTGAAGTAAAAAGGGGGAGGCTTGCAAGCCGAAGAACACCATCCCAACTGTGAAGCACGGGGGTGGCAGCATCATGTTGTGGGGGTGCTTAGCTGCAGGAGGGACTGGTGCACTTCACAAAATAGATGGCATCATGAGGGAAAAAAATGATGTGGATATATTGAAGAAACATCTCAAGACATCAGTCAGGAAGTTAAAGCATGGTCGCAAATGAGTCTTCCAAATGGACAATGACCCCAAGCATACTTCCAAAGTTTTGGCAAAATGACTTAAGGACAACAAAGTCAAGGTATTGGAGAGGCCATCACAAAGCTCTGACCTCAATCCCATAGAAAATTTGTGGGCAGAACTGAAAAAGTGTGTGCGAGCAAGGAGGCCTACAAACCTGACACAGTTACACCAGCTCTGTCAGGAATGGGCCAAAATTCACCCAACTTATTGTGGGAAGCTTGTGGAAGGCTACCCGAAACGTTTGACCCAAGTTAAACAATTTAAAGGCAATGCTACCAAATACTAATTGAGTGTACTGTATGTAAACTTCTGACCCATTGGGAATGTGATGAAAGAAATAACAGCTGAAATAAATCATTCTTTCTACTATTATTCTGACATTTCACATTCTTAAAATAAAGTGGTGATCCTAACTGACCTAAGACAGGGAATTTTTACTAGGATTAAATGTCACAAATTGTGAAAAACTGAGTTTAAATGTATTTGGCTAAGGTGTATGTAAACTTCCGACTTCAGCTGTATGCTTGTCGTCAGCAAAGACTATTGAGTTTTTTGGGATAAAAAGTTTCTGAATCGAGCTAAGCACAGGCAAAATCCTAGAGGAATACCTGGTTCAGTCTGCTTTCCAACAGACACTGGGATTCAAATTTACCTTTCAGAAGGACAATAACATGACCAAATATAGACTTGAGTTGCTTACGAAGACAATATTGAATGTTCCTGAGTGGCCTAGTTACAGTTTTGTCTTAAAGACTTGATAACGCTGTCTAGCAATTATCAACAACCAACTTGATAGAGCTTGAAGAATCTTTAAAAGAATAATGACCAAATATTCTCCAATCCAGGTGGGCAAACTTAGAGACTTACCCAGAAAGACTCACAGCTGTAATCACTGCCAAAGAAGATTCTAACATGTATGGACATAGGGTGGGAACACTTATGTAAATGAGATATTTCATTTTCAATAAATTTGCTAAATAATTCAAAAAAACATGTTTTCAATTTGTCATTGTTGGGTATTGTGTGTAGATGAGTGAGAGAAAACAAATCTAGTTAATCCATTCTGAATTCTGTCTGTAACATTTCTTTTTTTTAAATAAGGGGTATGAATACTTTATGAAGGCACTGTAATACATCACGTCTCAGATTAAAATGCCTATTTTGTTCCATGCATCAGCAGTGTACTTGCTATTCAGAACACTGGAGAGGGTGGGGTGGGAGTGTGTGTGTGTGAGGGGGGGGGGGGTAGTCTAAAGTTTAAATGTAATTGTGTTGCCTCAAATTGTTCTATTCACAATGCTGATGTGGACAAAATAAATCAAGGTGTTTGCTCAGCACGAAACATATTCAGAATAACTAACACCATGGATCGGCACAGAGCATTGAGAAACGAGAAATATTCTCTATTGTAGTCTCTTGTCTTTTATGCTAAACAATAAATTGTGTTCTTGAAATGTTGGCCACTCAAACTGTGAGCTGTATTGTTTACAGCGTGCTTTGAGGAGACTTGTGAGGACAGCGTGGTCATGACTACACCATTAGCGCTTGCTGTTGTCTGACTGTATGCAGGAAACCGTAGTCCACACAATATAATGGTTAGGGCTAGCACAATCATCGACAATGTTGTCTTAGATCGTTCACAACATGGAAACTATATTTTGTCTCCACTGTTTATTGAAAACATAAATACATCTGCACAATTGTTGTCTCTCAAATACATCATTACAGTTGTTAGTTAACTAGCTAGTGAATTTTATCCATATTAGCATAGACATCAGTCAAAATATCGCAAAACAAGACATGGTATCACATGCAAAGGTGATTGCTTTTGATAAAAATGCTTTATGTAACCTCAGAATGAAAACATATTTAATGCAAAAGAGATATGTTTCTGGACGATGCGCCATGCTGCCTTGTTGACATCATGACCGAGCAGCACAGATTAATGTTCCATTTGAAAAGGCCGTATCTTCCTCACTGTTATTGCCCGGAATGGTCAAATAACAAATCTCAATGAAAGGGAATGTTTCCGTAGGAGAGGAGAAAATGTGCATCTAAAAAAACATTTTTTTATTTGAAATTATTATAATTGGGACTGCGGTCACTTGGCTGACCATCAAACCGTCATCCAAATTCCATGACCATCAAAGCCCTAATAGTGGTGGTGCATATCTCCACACCCATAGGCCTATACATGTATGTCACGTGTCAAACTTATTCCACGGAGGGTCGAGTGTCTGCTGGTTTTCGCTCCTCCCTTGTACTTGATTGATGAATTAAGGTCACTAATTAGTAAGGAACTCCCCTTATCTGGTTGCCTAGGTCTGAACCCTAAGGTGCCCCCATGGAAATCTAATTAGCATAATAAAAAAATCCCCATACAAATCTGTCAGTTTAAGCAAGAGATATCTGTTTTTTGCATCAATCCACCACATCCGCCAATGTTGCGCTTCCGCATCTGCAGTGAAAGGTTACAGAGCTAGTGCGGTGTTTGTCAGACCTTGAGACATCACGAAAATCAATCTTCTCACCAAACCATCTATGGAAGATGAGACTCTCACGAACACAATGGTGATTTCCGTATTGCTCTGCGACCTCCACAAGCGTCTTGGGACTCGTCTGAAGTCGTACAGCCGATCTAACCACTTCTGTCTGTAGTGGCCGAACAGTTTGGGCTACACACTGATCCCTCTGTGGAAAGGTGAGACTCTCTCGAATACATACATGTCGGTTGTTTTTCTCCAAGATGCCCACGGGTCTCACAAGACTCGCCTGAAGGTCTCCGGTACCAGTTGAAAACATTTATGGAAGTATACAGTGCATTTGGAAGACTATTTCACATTTTGTTACGTTACAGCCTCATTCTAACATTGATTAAATCATTTTTTCCCCTCATCAATCTACACACAAAACCTCATAATGACAAAGCAAAAACAGGTTCATTATATAACATTTTTGCTCATAAAAAAAAAATAAAATGTAAAATCACCCTTTACTCAGTACTTTGTTGAAGCACCTTTGGCAGCGATTACAGCCTCGTCATCTTGGGTATGACGCTACAAGCTTGGCACACCTGTATTTGGGGAGTTTCTCCCATTCTTCTCTCCAGATCCTCTCAAGCTGTGTCGTGTTGGAAGGTAGTGTCGCTGCACAGCTATTTTCAGGTCTCTCCAGAGATCTGGTTCAAGTTCGGGCTCTGGCTGGGCCACTCAAAGACATTCAGAGACTTGTCCCAAAGCCACACTTGCGTTGTCTTGGCTGTGTGCTTAGGGTCGTTGTCCTGTTGGAAGATTAACCTTTGCCCCAGTCTGAGGTCCTGAGAGCTCTGGAGCAGGTTTTCATCAAGGATCTCTCTGTACTTTGCTCCGTTCATCTTTCCCTCTATCCTGACTAGTCTCCCAGTCCCTGGCGCTGAAAAACATCCCCACAGCATGATGCTGCCACCACAATGATTCACCGTAGGGATGGTGCCAGGTTTCCTCCAGACATGACGCTTGGCATTCAGGCCAAAGAGTTCAATCTTGGTTTCATCAGACTAGAGAATCTTGTTTCTCATGGTCTGAGAGTCTTTAGGTGCCTTTTGGAAAACTCCAAGCTTCCGTCTGGCCACGCTACCATAAAGGCCTGATTGGTGGAGTTCTGCAGAGATGATTGTCCTTCTGGAAGATTCTACCATCTTCACAGAGGAACTCTGGAGCCATGTCAGAGTGACCATCGGGTTCTTGGTCATCTCCCTGACCAAGGCCCCTTTCACCAAATTGCTCAGTTTGGCCTGGCGGCCAGCTCTAGGACGAGTCTTGGTGGTTCCAAACTTCTTATATTTAATAATGATGGAGGCCACTGTTCTTGGGGACCTTCAAGCGCAGAAATGTTTTGGTACCATTCCCCAGATCTGTGCCTCGACAGTCTTGGAGCTCTAAGGACAATTATTTTGACCTCATGGCTTGGTTTTTGCTCTGACATGCACGTTTAACTGTGGGAAATTATAGAAAGGTGTCTGCCTTTCCAAATCATGTCCAATCAATTGAATTTAGTTTTGTCATTATGTGGTATTGTGTGTAGATTATTGAGGGATAATAAAAAAATCTGTTGTTCCATCAAGTGAATCTGTTATTCAGTGCATTTGGCCAAAAATACATTTTCATCAAATTATTTTGTTTTATATTTTTTTTATACTTAGACAAGGCTTAGACTCTTATGGGTTAATTGAAAGGAAAAACCAAAAGCGAGCAGAAACTACACCCTCCATAGAATGAGTTTGACACCCCTGAGTGTGTAAAGCCTCATGATACAGGGTTGATGTAAACACATATGTACACACTCACCTAACACTAAAATAGCTGACAGGATTTTGCCACACATTTGGATTATAAATATTCCATGGGCTGTTACTTTGGCCCATTGCTCGCCATCAAGCCCAGATTTGCTTTTCTGTTTAGCACTCTTTGGCACTTACTGTATATAACGTTTTCATATTCACTGGTCGGTAAGCTCGTACTAAATAACACTTGCCTCCTGTAAGTTTTGTAAGCCCTGATACTAAGATATATACCTCTTCATTGATCTCTGTAAAGAGGGATGCTCTCAGCACCCAGAACCCAGTGAGCCAGTGCAGAAAGCCTCTTTAGAGGGATTACAGGACTGATCCTAGCTAATGTAGTGGAGAAAGCCAGTCACATTATACTCACACAAACACGCCCCCTCACAAACACAAATACTAAGCACTAAAACAGAGGGAGTGTGTACATGCCATGTACAGACCCACACAAATATAATATCTGACATAATTATTTACCTCCTAAACCTGTCCAAGTCAGATTTACCTAGTGCCTAACACTATGCTATGTGTGTTCTTATGCACGTCACAACATTGGGCAGATAGCGTATTTATTTGTTAGTTGTTAGTATCTCTGTGTGTCTCCCACACATAGGAATACTGCCTTGGGTATCCAACTAGCTCTCATAGCCTCGCGTCAGAATTAGACCTTCATCCATGTTTCTCAAATGTCAAATTTTTCAGTGTTTAAGGTTAAGTTTAGGCATTAAGTCCCGAATTTACAAGGTTAGGGTTAAGTTCAGGCATTAACTCTGAAATCTTACGGTTAGGCATTGACTCCAAATGGTTAATGTAAGGGTTAAGGTTTGGGATAGGCTTAAAACAAAAATCTCAAAAACAACTTTTTGTCACTGGATTTGAACTTACAACCTTTTGAATCAGAGGCAGATGCCCTGTTTTTGCATTTTCAGAATCCTAGCAAAACCCAAACCTACTTGAAGGTAACAGAGTTCACTGTTACGCCTAGAGGCCAGTTTCCACATCATCTCCCGACGTCCTCAGACATAGAAGCACGTAGAAAATTGACTTGTATCACGGGTTATCTGGCTTTGGGTATTAATACAGCATCTCCAGCACCACCTCAAAGGCTGCTGTCATTTTGCTAGGCTACAGCTACTTTAAACACAGGCTAGGGCATGGTTTGGAGCTGTGTGTGTGTATGTGTGTGTGTGGTGTGGTGTGTGTGTGTGTGTACATGCGTGCATATGTGTGTTTGTGTTGTGTGTGCATCCGTGTGTGTGTAAGCAGACAGCTTTTATCACATATTCTTGCCATGCTGACCGCGTTCCTCCTCAGACCATCTGATTTCTATTAACATTGAGCATGAAGAGTGACTTATGGGAAATGCAGCAAGCCATTCGTCAGATGTTGACCTCTGGGGAAAAAACTCTCCGCCATGGTGTTTGTCCCCCTAGGGGAGCTATCTGTAGAGCATAAATATTCAAGATATTCCCGGGCTGAGCATGAAACTTTGGCCTTCATGTGGATGACATAGCTTGTGCATGCAGTTGTTATGCTGTCTCATGAGAGAGGACGCCATTTTTCAGACACTGAGCCAATCATGGCACCAACCTGCAAAGAGTGTCCTCTTCTGTGTCCTTCAGAGCACAATGATTCTTTAAAACAACATCAACATTATGATTATGGTACTGTCATAGCAATAGGAAGTAGCAGCACCCCTTGCAAAATCAGAATAAAAATTATATATGAACAAAAAATGTATACTGTATATATTATTTGTATCAGTGGACCGATATAGATGTCTGTAGTGCGGGCATTTTTGTATTGCAGCACCTCAGCTTTGACAAAATGGGTAGTTAATTAAGTACTGTATCTTGCAAGATTCAATAGTTGGAAATGTAAGAGTTGTTGCCCTGTCCCTTTCTATGCCATTGAATCCAGAAAGAACAAAACTCTGACCTCAAACATTTACATCAAAAGGTGCAAAGTTATGGGCAAAGACACAAAACATCCACATCCAATTACATCTTTTTTCTTGATCAAATAACATGGAAAACAACCACTTTTTATGAAGTATTAATTTAACATCCTTACAAAACACTTAAGGTAATAGTACATTACTATATTGTGCATAGGCTGATCACCTAGGTTTGCACCTGTAGACTTCACCATGAAATAAGTGTATTGAGTGTATTGAGGCATCAAGTGGTTTGTGATGGTAGAGCATGGCGTTTGCAATACTAGGCTTGTGGGTTCAATTCCCATGAGGAACAGTATGAAAATGTATTTCAAGAAATATTTTTTTTTATTCCACAAGTATTATCAGATTAACTGTTTTGTATAGATAATTATCAGACTCAAGTTACAAATCCTGGTAAACACTCAAATACATTTAGTTACATTCTCTCACGAAAGTAGTGCATTGGGCCTTTACAAGTCCTGTATTTGCAGACCTTTATAGAAGTCTTCAGCGCAGGCAAATTATAATTTTTTGCATCCACCCCAGAATTTGTTTTGCAGCACCCCCACTGCCAAACTACTTCCCGTGGCTATGGGTATTGTGATGGACCTTCCTAATATTGAGTTGCATCTCTCAGTCTGGATCTATCAGGCTGGATCTATAAGTCTGGATCTATTAGGCTGAATGGTAGAAAGTCTACTGTGTTTAGAAAATAATGACTTTTTAATTTGCAGCCATTAGCAGAAGTCCCAGTGGAATCGTGTGGCTCATAGGCCTACTGTCGTCCTACCTACACCATAATGCAATCAGATTGGCTCGAGTTCAATCTAGAGGGCCTGTCTCGCTGATACCAATGCCATAACTCACCTACATTATTCCTATGTAGTCCCCATTGGCCTGTACCATAATAGAAAAAGTCCCCAGTGATTTACATCACAGTTTTTATTCTGCCCTACCTTGCATGGTTCCTACATCTGCGTTTCAGGCCTAGGGCTCGTTTTGTGCTGATGACACATTTGATCTATCTCCCTGCCATTAGCTTGGCTACATATCTGCTCTCCATAACCCTACTCACCACCACATCACATTCAGCATTTACTGCCACTCCCCATGCACACATCACTCAGGGCATCACAGGCAGTAAAAGCCTTTGACTCTGTCATAATTGTTTTCTAGGGGGTTTCACGTTTCTCCTGTCCCTCTCAACAAATCACGTGTATCACTATCTCAATCTGTCTCTCTTATTAAAATCCAGATACTCTTACAAATCCAGATACTCTTAAGATAAGATACTTATCTTTATTAAGCCCCCAGAGGGCAAATTTGATTGCACCAGCCAATACATACATCAACACTAAATACACAATAAAAACACAACAAGGACACACAAACACTAAAAACATCACATCAATGAATATAAAAATGAAGTGTTCATGTAAGAAATTATATTATATGATATATGAAGACTATAGTCTATTTGTTTACACAGTATATGAGAAGCTTTTTGGGTTTATTGACATGTCTTTGACTAATGAGCTGACCCTCTGCTGATTGTTTGGAATGTGTGGAGTTATCATGAGAACCATAAACACACTTCTTCACCCTAAAGGAGGCACCATCGCAACCAATAACATTTAAATAAAGACCCTGGAAAAAGACCATTCAAATGGTCACATTTGTCAAACCTACTGCCATGAACATCCCTATACTCACAGAGACTGTTAATTAAGAGACACTTTATTGAAACGATCACCTCCAAATCACATCACTGTCATGTATGTTCTTATCTAACAATTTATCATTGAAATAGAACATCTAAACAATGGATCATTTAACAACATGGATTCAACCAGAATAAAAATTGATGGAAAATAACACAGTAATGAACATGCGTGGGTCAACAATGACATTTGAGGTCAACCACCATCAACCTTATTGCCAACGTAGCCTGACACGTACAGCTAGAAGCATATACAGTAGCCATTCACTGTATATTGGCACGCCATTTGAATTCATATGTATTTGCATGGCATTTTTACTATATTGAGATATAGAGCTACTCTAGTTAGTCTAAGCAAGTCTTTATGTTTTATTTATGTAAATATTTCATTCTAATCAAACCACCAAAAATACCTCTTCCAGAAGGTCCTTCAGAGGAACTTTGGAAAGTATTTTTGGTCAAATCTGACACGTCACTCAGAAATAATAAACTCCCCCTTTGATCAACAGAGGCAGTATGGATGTGTCACAGATCTGGCTTCTATCAATTATCAAAGTCCCGTCTGCCTGTCAGTCATGGAGATAGAGATGCTATACATACTGTAGAGGCTGGAAGAAATTACAGGCCTGCCTGCCACTGATCGGATGCATGTCACCTGCATGTCACAGTCAGTCAGTACAGCTACAGCTGCTGTCAAAATGGGACATCATTAATCCATGTGACAGCTATGAAAATATAGAATCATTCAGAAATCTTCCGCAACATAATGTATGGTATATTTTGATAGCATATTAACTTGCTTAATTCAAATACAATATACTGAGAGTTATATTGGTAAAACACAGCACAAAGTAGTTACTGAGTGTTAAAGATGTAAAAAATACATTACATGTGGAGGACATTTACAGAAATGTATGAAGCATCTAACAATACTCACGTAACTGAAAGGTTGCTGGTTCGAAACCCTGAGCCAACTAGGTGAAAAGTCTGTCTGTGTGCCCTTGATCAACCCAAATTGCTCCTGTAAGTCACTCTGAGTCTCCACTAAGACTGTCTACTAAAGTGTAATGTAAAAATGTACTGAAGAACAGTACTTCACTTTTAACACATCAAAACAATGTTTAAGCAGAAATGGCCGAAGGAGATGCTGGATGCAGAAGAGATGCACTGCAAGATAAAGAAGAGAAGGGAAACCAAGACAGTAGACGAGAAGAGAGAAAACATAGGAGATTTAATAATGAATCACAGTATTGATTTGTTTGCACTAGGGCAGGATGGGAAAACTAGTCTAACAATGTGGCTGGCCTTCAACTCTGCTTTACCACAACACTCAGCCTGAGATAGAACATTATTAGAATGAATGAAAGCAAAAATCATTTAGGACATCACACAGATAGCTATTTAAATTGAATCAATAGAGGAGAATTCCCCAGAAACAGAATCAAATGAAAACTGATATTAATAAACACGGTCAATAGTGTTTGGCTCTATATGAACAGACTAGCAGAATTATACCAATATCTAAATTATTTCTAACTCTTTCTAGGGAATGTCTGCATGCCGAGGAGATTAACTAGGATCCAAATGAACCATACATAACTGTCATGACTGCATTAGTTCTCTACCAGAACGCCAGTCTGCTACCATTAAGAATACTGAAAAGTCATCAAAGTAAATAACAAAAAAGTGTAAAGCAGTTTATCCACTTTGTATACATCCTTGAGATGTTATGATTAATGTAAGGAGAGCCAATGTGGCTGATGCGGCGAGCCGGGTCATGCATCGGCGCTTTTGACAACTGTATGAAGCAAAAAAAATAGTTAAAAAAATCTTGATTTAAGGTGAAATTAATACATATCTATACATTTTGTGATATATATTCTTCCACACACTGCTGAAGATACCCAGATATCACAGGTACGAAGTCCTTGTGAGTCATGAGTGACAGTGATTCAATCACCATAGACGTTTTATGCTGTCCTAATTTGGACACCATACACATGGCCGATCAATAGAACAGTAGTTAATGATGGAAGTCGACAAGACATGAGCAGTAGAATGTCCTTTTGGTAGCTATTGGCTGAGTCCCATCCTCACAGTATTCTGGGCTGTTCTCCTAGCAGGGTGTTGGTCTGGCTAATGCCAAATTGGTTGAGCGGGACCTTCTGCTGTCTCTGTAGGCCTTTTAATTACATACTAAACCATGGGCTTTGCAGTCTGCCTGTCTGGGCTGTCTGAGCTGGAGGACACCAGTGGCCAAGCAAGTCAAGGCACCGGCCTGCCATACAATCAAACAGGTGAAATCCACTCAGTCTTTCTGTCAATGAACTTGTCTCCTATCGAATCTCGTCATTGTCAATTGGCTCAGTGGTGTTTTCCTTATTCAATCTCGTTCTGTGGGCAGAACGAATGTTACATTTTGTTAACTTCTTAGGGAGCGGCTCCAGAGGTGACGGTTTTGGAGAGTCTGGCGTGCCCAAAGTAAAATGCCTCCCAATCAGGCCCAGAAACTAGGATATGCACATAATTAGTACTATTGGATAGGAAGTTTCTGAAAGTGTTAACATAATGTCTGTGAGTATAACAGAACGGATATAGCAGACGAAAACCAGAGGAATTTCTGTCCTGGAAAAAGTGTTTTTGACACCTCATTTTGAACCCCTCCCTATTGAAAACAGCCATTTCTGGGAGTAAGATTGCAGTACCTATTGCTTCCACTGGAGGTCAACAGTCTCTAGACAGTGTTTGATGATGTTAGGTTGCTCTGGATGGTTTTAGAAGAAGAATTTCGAACTGGTCATCGGATGTAAACAGAAGAGGATGCACGTTCACGGGCTCTTCACGGTTCAATGGGCGAGTGGACGCTGTATTTTATGATCATAACGCGCCAACCAAACGGAGATTTATGGATATAATAAATGACTTTTTCTAACAAAAGAACCATTGGATGTCTTCGTTGGACACTTGGGAAGCCCTCAGCAGAAGTTCTTCAAAAGGTAAGGGATTTGTTTTCGCTGTGAAATCTGTTTTGTGTGAACCGCGATGGTTTATGAATTTATGCTAATGGTAAAATATTGGAGGTGCTACCCTCAAACAATCAAATGTAGTGCTTTCGCCGTAAAGCCTTTTGATGACTATGCAACACTTGTATATTGATGAATGTTTAATAATTCAACTTTTGGATTTTGAATTTGGCGCCTTGCATTTCACCGGGTAGTGTCGGGAGTGGGGCTCCACCACTCCCTAAGTAGTTAAGAGTGTGCTCCTAATCTCAGTTCGTTACCTGTATAAAAGACACGTGGGAGCCAGAAAACTTCTCACAATGTCATCGGATTTAGGTACAAATGTGGGAGAAGAAAAGACTAAATGCCGTAACGTTGATGACATTTTGCAAATCAAATTAGTTTTCCATGTTTATTCAATGTCATCGCAAAGATTTTTTGCGTTGAAATGACTTGGAGACAATGTTGATTCAAACAGTTTTTGCCCAGTGGGAAGTCTCTTATCTGGCTTCTTTTAACTACTTACGGAGTGGCGGGGCGCTAGATTGCCTGCCACTCAGGCCCAGAAACTAGGATATGCACATAATTAGTACTATTGCATAGGAAAGACTCTGAAGTTTAAAAAAATGTCAATATAATGTCTGTGAGTAAAACAGAACTTATATAGCAGGCGAAAACCCAAGGAAATTCTGTCCGGAATAATTTAGGACCCAGGTTGCAGTACCTATGGCTTCCACTAGATGTCAACAGTCTTTAGACAAGGGTTCATGCGTTTTTCATGGAAGATCACAGAATAGAAAAATAATATGTAAGAGGATGGAGGAAGTCACTTCAGTTTTTGGTGCGCGAGACCGTGAGCGCGCTCCTCTGTATTTTCCTTTTCTATCGTTTAGGATACTATCCGTGTGAAATATAAATCGTTAATATACATAAAAGTATACCTAATTATACATTATAAATGATGTTTGATTTGTTTGGGCAAAGTTGATAGGTATAATTTGAACGCTTTCTCTTCACTGTACAATGGGCGAGTAGACTGTGGATTTTCTGAATGTCTTACAAAGCTCAGTTTGGCGGGTCATGTTTCGGAGGATGCATGACTCGACCTTTGCTTTGGGGAGTTGCAGCGATGAGACAAGATCGAATTACAAGCATACCCATAACATGATGCAGGCACCACTATGCTTGAAAATATGGAGTGTGGTACTCAGTAATGTGTTTTGTGGATTTTCCCCAAACATAACACTTTGTATTCAGGACAAAAAGTTGCAGTATTACTTAACTTCTTAGAGAGCGGCAGGTGAGGTGACGGTTTTGGAGTCTGCCTGCCCAAAGCAAAATGCCTGCCACTCAGGCTCAGAAAATAGGATATGCACACAATTAGTACTATTGGATAGGAAACACTCTGAAGTTTCTAAAAGTGTTAACATAATGTCTGTGAGTGTAACAGAACTCATTTAGCAGGCAAAATCCAGAGAAAAAACCATCCGGAAATCAGTTTCTGGTGACCTTTGGCTCTGTTAGACACACTCCCTATTGAATCCATTTGTTACCAGGACTGAGACTGCAGTATCTATGGCTTCCACTAGATGTTTGCAGTCTATATACAAAGACTCAGAGAGATTGGAGTAAACACAACGTTATCCATGTCCTTTACCGTACCCCTGGACTTTACAGTTGTTCAAAAGAGCCCGCGCTCAGACCGACCTCGCGGGGTGAAATAAAATGAATATATTCCATATCCACTGGTAGGCTCACTTTATAATAGCGATTATAAGTATTTTCCTATCGATTCCTACGTATTTAACTGGTATTTGATTTGTTTAGGAAAAGTTTATAGGTATATTAGAACGCGTTGTCTTCACGTTTCAATGGGCGATGCGACGTTGGATTTTCTGAACATAACGCACCAACCAAACAGAGATTTATGGATATAATAAATGACTTTTTCTAACAAAAGAACCATTGGATGTCTTCGATGGACACTTGGGAAGCCCTCAGCAGAGGTTCTTCAAAAGGTAAGGGATTCGTTTTCGCTGTGAAATGTGTTTTGTGTGAACCGCGATGGTTTATGAATTTATGCTAATGCAGAAATATTGGAGGTGCTACCCTCAAACAATCAAATGTTGTGCTTTCGCCGTAAAGCCTTTTTGAAATCTGACAACGCTGTGATATTGCCAAGAAGCAGAGCTTTTGATGACTATGCAACACTTGTATATTGATGAATGCTAGCGCCCCACTGCTCCCTAAGTAGTTAAGAGCCTTGTTTTCCTTATTTTCACTCTTTCAATTGGGTTAGTATTGTGGAGTAACTACAATATTGTTGATCCATCCTCAGTTTTCTCCTATCACAGCCAGAGACAGCAGAAGGTCCCACTGTAACTGTTTTAAGGTCACCATTGACCTCATCCATGAGCGGTTTCCTTCCTCTCCGGCAACTGAGTGAGGAAGGACGCCTGTATCTTTGTAGTGACTGGGTGTATTAATACACCATCCAAAGTGTAATTTATATCTTCACTATGCTCAAAACGATATTCAACGTCTGCTTTTTAAATTTTTACCCATCTACCAATAGGTGCCCTTCTTTGCGAGGCATTAGAAAACCTCCCTGGTATTTGTGGTTAAATCTGTGTTTGAAATTCACTGTTCGACTAAGGGATGTGTGGTACAAAGATGAGATAGTCATTCAAAAATAATGTTAAACATTACTATTGCACACATGTGAAACTTATTGTGTGACTTGTTATGCACATTTTTACTCCTGAATATATTTAGTATTGCCATGACAAAGGGCTTGTATACTTATTGACTCAAGACATTTCAGCATTTCATGTTTAACTACTTAGGGAGAAACGGCGCGCTAGCGGGCCGCTCCCGACACTACCCGGTGAAATGTAAGGCTCCAAATTCAAAATCCAAAAGTTGAATTATTAAACATTCATCAATATACAAGTGTTGCATAGTCATCAAAAGCTCTGATTCTTGGCAACGCACAACATTTGATTGTTTGAGGATAGCACCTCATATTTTACCATTAGCATAAATTCATATCCAGCGCGGGTCACACAAAACCCATATAGAAGCTAAAATAAATCTCTTACCTTTCGAAGAACTTCTGCTGAGGGCTTCCCAAGTGTCCAACGAAGACATCCAATGGTTCTTTTGTTAGAAAAAGTCATTTATTATATCCATAAATCTCCGTTTGGTTGGCGCGTTATGTTCAGAAAATACACCGTCGAGTCACCCGTTGTACAGTGAAGAGAACGTGTTCAAATTATACCTATCAACTTTGCCCAAACAAATCAAACATCATTTATAATGCATCCTTAGGTATCCTTTTATGAATAATAACGATAATATTTTACACGGATGATAACCTAAACGATATAAAAGGACAATAAAGTGGAGCGCGCTCACGTTCTCGTGCCAGGAAAATGTTGTTGACATTTCTGCTTCCTTCAGTAATTCTTCTTCTGTATGGTTCTGTTCAGTGCTAAAGCCTCCAAACACTGTCCAGAGACTGTTGACATCTAGTGGAAGCCATAGGTACTGCAATCCAGGAGCTAAAATACATGGATTTTAATAGGAAGCCTATGGAAAAGAGGAAATGTCACAACAAAAAAAAATTCTGGACAGAAATTCCTCGGGTTTTCGCCTGCCATATCAGTTCTGTTATACTCACATACATTATTTTAACAGTTTTAGAAACTGAGTGTTTCCTATCCTATAGTACTAATTATGTGCATATCATATTTTCTGGGCCTGAGTGGCAGGCATTTTACTTTGGGCACGGCAGACTCTCCAAAACCGTCACCTCTGTTGCCGCTCCCTAAGAAGTTAATTAATTTGTAAAAATTTCTAAAAACATAATTCCACTTTGACATTATGTGGTATTGTGTGGCCAGTGACAAAACATTTCAATTTAATCAACTCTAAATGCAGGTGTAACACAACAAAATGTGGAAAAGTCAAGGGGTGTGAATACTTTAGAATGAGCCATGACTAGAATACAGTATATACATATAATATAGGTAAAAAAACCTAGTATGCAAACATGATTAAAATGACCAGTGTTCAATGACTAGAATACATTACAATACATACAGTGGGGCAAAAAAGTATTTAGTCAGCCACCAATTGTGCAAGTTCTCCAACTTAAAAAGATGAGAGAGGCCTGTAATTTTCATCATAGGTACACTTCAACTATGACAGACGAAATGAGAAAAAGAAATCCAGAAAATCACATTGTAGGATTTTTAATTTATTTATTTGCAAATTATGGTGGAAAATAAGTATTTGGTCA
>QNTS01000057.1:141892-168608 GCA_003317085.1 Hucho hucho | reverse complement strand
GTGCCCAGTCCTACAGAGTTCCAAAGAGGCACTTCCTGATTCTCTCTTCTTCTCTGTTCTAACTCATCTGAACAGCATGAAACCACTTTCTAGAGACAAAGGACATCCAGAGGAAGCGATAGGTACTGCATTCATATGCCCTTTTATGGGCATTTTCATGAGGGAGGGGTTCCAAATGAGGCACTCTGTGAAAACCACTTTCTCCAGGACAGAAATTCCTCGGGGTTTTGCCTGCCATATCCGTTCTGTTTTACTCACAGACAAATGGTTAACAGTTTTACAAAATTCAGAGTGTTTCCTATCCAATGGTACCAAATATGTGCATATCCTATTTTCTGGGCCTGAATGGGAGGCATTTTACTTTGGGCACGCCAGGCTCTCCAAAACGGTCAAGTTGTGCAGTGATCCCTAAGAAGTTAATGCTTGGTCGCAAATAAGTCTTCCAAATGGACAATGACCCCAAGCATACTTCCAAAGTTGTGGCAAAATGGCTTAAGGTCAACAAAGTCAAGGTACTGGAGTGGCCATCACAAAGCACGGTGGCTAGGAAAAACTCCCTAGAAAGGCCAAAACCTAGGAAGAAACCTAGAGAGGAACCAAGCTGTGAGGGGTGGCCAATCCTCTTCTGGCTGTGCCGGGTGCAGATTATAACAGAACATGGACAAGATTTTAAAATATTCATAAAACAAGCAGAACAGTTGAAACTGGAGAAGCAGCACGGCCAGTTGGACTCGGGACATCAAGGAGTCATCAGGCCAGGTAGGCCTTGAGGAATGGTCCTAATGCTCAGGTCCTCCGAGAGAGAGAGACAGAGAGAGAGAGAGAGAGAGAATTAGAGAGAGCATACTTAAATTCACACAGGACACCGGATAAGAGAGGAGAAATACTCCAGATATAACAGACGGACCCTAGCCCCCCAACACATAAACTACTGCAGCATAAATACTGGGGGCTGAGACAGGAGGGGTCAGGAGACACTGTGGCCCCGTCCGACAAGACCCCCGGACAGGGCCAAACAGGCAGGATATAACCCCACCCACTCTGCCAAAGCACAGCCCCCACACCACTAGAGGGATATCTCCAACCACCAACTTACCATCCTGAGACAAGGCCGACAAGGCCGAGTATAGCCCACATTTGATACTAACTTTAAACTATTATCCCTATAATGAATTGTATTCTTAAATTTAATCTGATGGTTTCTTTGAATCAGTACACCACACACAATATGTCTAGCCAGTGACAGCCACCTAGCTAGAACTGACATGCCCCTACCAAAATGTAAAAACCTACCTAGCTAGCATTCGCGTGAAGCAAAATATTTGCGCTACCTGCTCCCTTAAGAGGCAATCAGCAATTTATAATCCCTGTAATTAATATATTCCCTATAATTTTATTCTGACATTCCATGGGTTATTTGAATCAGTAACGTTACACCACACACACCATCTGTAGCCAGCTGACAGTCAGTTAGACGTGCACCACATACTGAATTGTCAAAATCCACGCACCCTCGTTTTCCGGTTGAGCATACACACAGCAGTGCCACCTCATTAATAATATATCCACTCACATGTCCAGGATTTCTGGTTTTCTTTTATATTCCAGTATTGACTGTCTGTCCCGGTCAGGAAAGTTAAAATCCAAAATTGTATCCATCACCTTTGTTGGTGGCGTATGTAATTAGCACAACAAGCTTATGCATGCCAATGTGTGCTCAATGTGTCTACTTCGGTGCCATCGTTACATGAATGCAGGAAGAAACTATTTTGCCAAAATGACTTCCACCAATCCTTGTGGCCTAGATGATTATAGTATCTATCCCATAGAAATTACCTCAATCCCATAGAAAATTTGTGGACAGAACTGAAAAAGCGTGTGCGAGCAAGGAGGCCTACAAACCTGACTCAGTTACACCAGCTCTGTCAGGAATGGGCCAAAATTCACCCAACTTATTGTGGGAAGCTTGTGGAAGGCTACCCGAAACGTTAGACCCAAGTTAAACAATTTAAAGGCAATGCTACCAAATACTAATTGAGTGTACTGTATGTATGTAAACTTCTGACCCACTGGGAATGTGATAAAAGCTGACATTTCACATTCTTAAAATAAAGTGGTGATCCTAACTGACCTATTACAGAATGTTTACTAGGATTAAATGTCAGGAATTGTGAAAAACTGAGTTTAAATTTATTTGGCTAAGGTGTATTTAAACTTCCGACTTCAACTGTATGAAGTGGGTTAAAAATGATTAAAGTGGCCAGTGTTCAATGACTCTATGTGCATAGGGCAGCAGTCTCTGTTTATGTACTGTATCCTAAAGCATGTGCAATTGCATTTTTTGGATTTAATTAATCTTTGTTTTTTAATTACTTCTGATTATTTGGAAGGGGTAAGGGAATCTTTTTTTTATGTCTTATTTTATCTTGTACATTTCTTTGAATAACTTTTTATTTTAATAGAGATGTTGAGTGCTGTTAACACCCCATGTTTCCCTTATCCTACAGTCAGTGGAGAAACCAACTTTTGAGTGTTCAGAGATAAAACACTTACGTTCTCCCGACTGGAATGGAAATGGCTAGAGTCTTCAGAAGTGTAAGTGTAATTAGGAACTAAAAACTAGGGCATTTGGCACAGTGTAGACCGCTGATAGGCCAGCTCATCCTCCTCAGGAAAATGACATCATCCTCTATGAAAAAAATAGCAAGCAAGTTTGAGGTTGGATTTTTACTTTGGCCACAAATACGAGTGTAGGATGAGTCAACAATATTATGTGGGGACGAGTTAACAGATTATTAACTTTTAAAAGTGTGATTTTCAGTGGAAAGTTATTTAAAGGGTAACCTTGACTGAAGTTATTGTAAAGAGAAAGCCACTGCTGATAAAATGCATACAATGTGTCTTGTAAGAGACATTTCAGTTCAGAATAAAACCAGAGTAGACCATCTTGCCATGGAACACACTGTAGATGGACAAAGACACACAAGCCTGAAGGCTATAATGTAAATGTCCAGCTGATCAGAACACAAATATAAGTAATGCAAAAAAAAATCCTTAGGCAAAGATATGTGCATGTACACATTCATTTATGAGTTATTTTTGCATTCGGCTTTATAAGGGATTCTGACCAGTCCATTCATGCTGTCATGAATTCCTGGTGCATATGAGGCGAATAGAGGGACACGTCTTTCTGAGCATTGTGCTTCTCTGTGCTGTGAGCTAGCTGCATTGCATTTCACATTTCATATCAAGGTGTTGATTGCTTTCTAATCCCACTATTTCCCTTCCTTCAGAAAGATCATAAAACTGTAATGAGGAAAAAGGATTTCTCAATGATAAACACTGATTCCACATCACATATTATGATTGGCAGAAATGCAGTTCTACTCCTTTTTGGGGTTGGGGTTCTGTGAGGAAGAATACATTGAGATTAAGGAAGCCTCTACTGTTCATAATATTCTACATTCGGTTGGATCCCGATGTGTAGGTGCAATATAATTCATGTTTTAGGCTAAAATGCTGGTCCTAAGTTACCAAATTGGCACGATATTGTTATGCATAGTACTACTTACCTATATTAACATCAGTGAGTTCATTTGAGTATGGTATATCCTAGAGTTGTAAATAAGTGGTCTTCATTTATTTATAGTGTTCTGGAACAGTTGGACTGCACTGGAGGTGGTTAATATTGGAAATTATGTGGGAGTATGTGGGAATTTATGTGGAAGAATCATAGAGTGATCCAGCTAAATGATATCAATGAAATTATCAAATTATACATTTTCTTACATTTCCTTCACCTTTTCTTTCTTTTATCGCCTTAAGATATTGTTAGAGAAAAAGAGAGAGAGGGAGAAAGAGATTGACGCCATCCTAAGAAGTAGCATTCTATGGATTTAAGAAGAACTTCCTGGAAGAAGAAAAAACATCCGGTTCCGATTTCCAGTTTCCCTGGTTACTAGTTGAGTCTGGGCTCTCCGATAACCACCTCTGTGCTTGCTGGGAGCTTTCCATTGGAACACAGGGGCTACATGAAACCCAGCCAGACTTTTAATGAACTGTGGATGGGGAGACCAAAGGCTGTTGACATACAGAGAGGCTCTACTTCTACAAAAGCAGAATCACAACAAGGCATACTCTATTGTCTAAAAAAAACTAACAAATCCCAACTGTAGTCTTTAGTACTATGTATGTTGTGTTGTGCCAATACAAAAAGCAAAATCAAGTTTTCATTATTGTGATACAGTGTTTGTGTGTGTGTGTGATATTTCTACATATTTTGGTGCCCCATGTAAGGGGGATTCTCTACATATTTGGCGCCCTGAGTGAGGATGATTCTCTAGAGTTTGTATGCGCTAGAGTTACAACATTCAAACATTTACATAATTTATAATCCACTGGGCTGATGATGCCGGTCAGTGATGGCTGTATCAAGTGGAGAGCTAGGGGTCAGACACCTGAGGAGCGCAGTGCAAAGGTTAACAACACAATTGTGAGGCCGAACAACCCTATGTGTCCAGGAAGAGAGACTCATAATCTGTTCACCTGGTGTCTTTATATGGTTCAGCCTTGTTAGTTCTACACTGAGGGGCATATACTGTTACCCAGACAAACCAGCCATAGACAGTTCATAGATTACTGGCATTTAATGATAAGTTCATAATTATGAAAATCATATTTCTCCAAACTCCATTAATCAAACATGACACCGCATCAGGGGCATATCATAGCTCCAAATGTGCTGCTTACTGAGGTGACCATTTCTCGACTTACACCAATGGGGCACATATTTTTCATATATAATAACTGGAAATAACTGATTGTTTATCAGGGCAAAACTGAAAATACATTTACTGCTTGGCTAGTTTTTATTTTATTTAATGGATTCTTACACCTCAACATTCACACACATATGGTGCGGGCTATGGATAGGTAATCATGAATTCATCATCTCTTTCCCTCTGTGAATTATTAGTGACTTACAATAAGGCTTCCTCTTAAGTAACTACGTGCTGACTAATATGGTAAAATAACTTCAGAGCAGACTGACCCTATCTTTTCCATTAAACATCTACTAATCCCTTAAAGTGGGATGCAAAAAATTGTCTAAGGCCTCCTCTAAATAAGGGACATTAATTTACCAGGACCAAGGAAAGTATTATTAAGACTGGTTTACAACACCCTCTAAGATCTGGTAATTTGCAGAGAGAGAGTCTGTCTGATAAATATATGTATTTTTTATGTTTGTATTTCCATAAGTCTGATTGATGAACAGATGGATCTGTGTTCATATCAAACTCTGGGGACGAAGTTAAAACCTATGCATATTTCACTCACAGTGGAGCTGTGTCTGGACATGTCTGTCCAAGGAGAAGGAAGCAGTAGATATCTAAATAAACCTGTCTTATCTATATTAATATCCAGAATATTTACTCCTGCTTGACATATTTATTCTGAGGGAATAGCCACCAAAACCCTTGTATTTTCCTATATTAGTTAACTATTTATTATAATGATTTACTAAGTTAATTTATGGGCTAAATCTCATGATCATTTAACTAGCTATTGCAGGCAGTAATTCCTTCATCACTTAGAACTGTTTACCCACAGACCATAAAATAGCTAATCATCAACCAGTTAAGAGAATAAGTGAATTCCTCAACAGATGTGACTGTGTTAACAAATGTCCTTATAGGTGAAATCAGCAGTTGAAACAACAACAAATAATTTCCACTGCCCCTGTTTTGGTAAAAAGCTGAGGGATGGGGCTGGAGAAATGCTATGGATGCAAGGACTGACCATCCATGATATCAAAACTATAGTTTTAACCATGTTTTGAGGCTCTATTGTGTTGTTTACATTTACTTTGTTTACAAACATTGGAGTAAAACAAGGATATATTTTGAGTTCTGATGGGTATGACAGCTGAACTAAGCTCATGAGCCATTTATAAATTGTAGTCTTTTGGAATCAATGGGTACATATCATTCATTTATAAGTCAAAAAATAGATGTAGCAGCTGCAGATTTCCCCTTTAAGGGTTATAGTTACACCATGAGGCATGGAGCATCTGTATTACGGACTATTTACTAATTATCTTCCCCAGTTACAGTGAATCTCTGCACCAGGTGTTGTTTACCCTCCCTGAGAATAATCTCCATTGGTTCAGAGGAAGGCAACACTCCCTCTCTAAAACATATACGGTGCATTGCCAGTTAGCTCTGTGTAATTTACAGCACACTGAGCCTCCCCAGGGCCTCTGTCAGTGCTGAGGGGAGATGTGGTATGTGGAAAGGAGGGGGAGAGAGGGAGGGAGAGATAGAGAGAGATGGGGTGGAGGGAAAGAGAGAAGAGAGGAAGGGAGGGAAGAGACAAAGGGAGGATAAAAGAGAGAGAGAAAGAGATGGAGAGAGGGAATTACTTGCAAACATCATAACCAGTTGTTTACCTGAGAGTGGTGGGGTTTGAATTGTATTCAGCACCATAAACCCTGATCTCAGGTAATGATCCAATCATTTCTGTCCAAACAATGTCACGACATTCCTCTGTGTAAGCTAGATATTCCAGGAGGGGGTTTGTATTGGGCACTCAAGCATATCTGCCAACAAACCAGTTGACTGTCGTGATAATGTCATGCAACCACTGACAGCCATTGAAATCCCCATAATCTGGCTTTGAAAATCAATTGTGAGAGGTACTGGGCTGCACAGAGGTGGAGAAACAATGTGAGGAGTACCTAATAACATAAGCAATCAACACCTATGTTGTGTTGAGAAAAGTGAGCAGACATGTTTTGCTAACAAATTGAAAAACAGAGTGGAATCATGGGGAGGATTTTTCAAAATGGGTTCTTCGGGGCTCATTTGTAAAAAGAGCTGTTTCTACAAGTAGACTGATATTTTCACTTTCCCCTCCAACGCTTACTGTGCATAGCTGAATAATATACACAGACTTTACTGCATTGGAGTTTTCATATAAATGTTGTTCTTTACTATTGCAGCACAGAACTGTAGTGGAAGAATTAAAGAAGGTGATGCTCGGGACTAGCGACTGGCTGGCGTGGGAGCACAGCGTGATGACTGAAACACGATTTATGGCATTGTTTAAATGACAGACCATCTGTGGGCTATCACAGGGATCAAACACACCTGATCTGTGGCAATGAAGAGACATTCTCACCGAAGTCCTGGGGTCACTGACGCCAGTAGAGGTGTGATGACTGATGAAAACTTGAATTGAGAAAATTAATGTTACTCTGTGAATTAAATTGTCATGTTTGGTTTGTTTCATGAGCTCATATAGAGCTATGCATTTTGATATGTTTTATTTTACTGTAAGTGTTATGGATTTATTGTTACAGAGAAACTGTGTTATTCTGTTTGTCGGACAGCAGATAGTTCAAAGCGGAACAACACAGGGGTGTGCTCTTATCATACAGTGTTGAGGTGTGATGATTAGATCCAAGAATGTGTGTGTTATTTTCATGCCTTTGTTTTAATGTTTTGGGCCATGCAAAGTGAAGTTAATTAGAAAATAGGAAACACTGGGAATTTGCCTCTTGGAAGAATAAAAGCTGGATTTAAATGTCAATCATGGTCATTGGAAAACCGAACTCCTGATGTACATTTGTATGTCATAATTGATGATTTTTCTGTGCTGTTAGGACTTAAGATATTTTGTATTCTTTGTATTGTGAAGATTTCTGGTGTGTACAATTTGTTAATTGCATTCCTTTTTTCGTAACTACAATAAATACTTTTCAATGGATACAAACCATAGTCCTCACATTTTTTATTAATATCCTTGAATTATTATTTGGTGAAATGTCTAATTATAAATGTTATTTAAAATATACATTGCATATATGCTTGGTGTATAACTATGCGTCTATGAGCCAAGGTTAACTCAATCATTTAATGCTTGGACATTGATTACGAGATATTAGCTCCTTGTTCCTTAGCCCCTTAATAAATGCATAACGGTAAACCTAGACACGTGCATCTTATAGTATTCAGAGTGGTGATGCAGGGCTCGCAACCTTAGCTATACCCACAGGATACAATAATGGCCCAATGGTATTCACATGATAATGGAGTCAGAATGATGAATGCAGTTTATTATTACATTCAACATAATAGTGTTTCATGCAGTTGATGGGGATTTGTTACATCCTCTAAATAGTGGTGATCCACTCTACATGTTTTGCCACAGGGGAACTTTAATTTATTATTTTCTTCTAGGTTCCATTCTCCGACATTTAACTTTTTGAGTTGGTGTTTGAACAGAGTAGGCATGTATCTGATGTATTGGAAGCTGTATATGGACACTGCAGTCCTTTTTTCTGTTTGACACAAGCATACAAAAAATTGTGGGATTTTGGACATGTTTGTTTCTCCTCTGGAGTGAGCAAGCCATTTGAGTTTGCTGGTGGAAGGTTATTTTACTGTGGCCTGTTAACCCCAGATACTGTCAATAGGCCATTGATAGTTCTGGAGACAAACATCCGAAGTTTAACTTTTTTCTATTTGAATTTGTGAAGCATTCCTTATTTTCAATATGGATAGCAAGCTAAACAATAATGTTAAGCCATTAGGGTGCACAGGTGCATTTTGGAGACATGGGCAGTCCATGCCGCTGAGTATCTCATTCCTGAACATACAATGGGTTTGAATTCTAGTGACAATAATGATGTGATCCTCAGCTAGTTTTACAGAAAAGGAATCAATTGTAATAATAAAGATGAATATCACAAACTCGTGTTGGCTATTGGACATCTTATCTATAGAGATGAAGACACTGAATGCGCATTAGGGGTAGTTCTCTCAGACAGGATGGCTTTAGAAAAAACTCCTATGGAAATACAGTTTCATTTGAGTTTTTCAAAAATCCTAATATTGTCTGATGCATGTGTTACTAGTCAATGTTGTTTGCAATTTTATACATTGTTTTTGATTTGAATATTCTTAGAATTTGATTCTTCTCATTTACTTCCTGAACCATGAGGGTGGGAAAGGTATTTGCTCAACACTATATGGATTGTTTGAGAGTGTTCTCATTTGTTTCCAAGCTCATCCCTCTCGAAAGGAAGGAGTAATTGTATAAGGGTGAGACCCAGATACAGACACGGGAGGCAGATGGTTCGAATCTCTGATATTTATTAGTATCCAAGGGGCAGGCAAGAGCTTCATCAATAAGTGCATTGATGACGTCGTCCCCACAGTGACTGTACATACATATCCCAAACAGAAGCCATGGATTACAGGCAACATCTGCATCGAGCTAAAGGCTAGAGCTGCCGCTTTCAAGGAGCAGGAGACTAATCTGGACGCTTATAAGAAATCCCGCTATGCCCTCAGACGAACCATCAAACAAGCAAAGCGTCAATACAGGATTAAGACTGAATCCTACTACACTGGCTCTGACGCTCGTCGGATGTGGCAGGGCTTGAAAACTATTACGGACTACAAAGGGAAACCCAGACGTGAGCTGCCCAGTGACGTGAGCCTACCAGACGAGCTAAATGCCTTTTATGCTCGCTTCGAGGCAAGCAACACTGAAGCATGCACGAGAGCACCAGCTGTTCTGGATGACTGTGTGATAACGCTCTCGGTAGCCGATGTGAACAAAACCTTTAACTTCTCAGGGAGCAGCTCCCGAGGTGACGGTTTTGGAGAGCCTGGCGTGCCCAAAGTAAAATGCCTCCCATTCAGGCCCAGAAAAGGATATGCATATATTTAGTACCATTGGATAGGAAACACTCTGAATTTTCCAAAACTGTTAACCATTTGTCTGTGAGTGAAACAGAACGGATATGGCAGGCAAAACCCCGAGGAATTTCTGTCCTGGAAAAAGTGATTTTGACACATTGCTCATTTGGGAACCTTATGATGTCAACAGCCTCGAGATGGTGTTTTCCTCCATTTTGGATGCTTTAGACCAGAGAAAACGACCAAACAAGTGGGTCCCCCTTTGATGACAACAGTACCCAGGGCGCGCGCCCGAGAAGTCGCACAGTGTCTTATTTTCCGTCTTTAGAGCTCAGTTTATATTCCNAGATTTATGGATATAATACATGACTTTTTCTAACAAAAGAACCATGGATTGTCTTCGTTGGACACTTAGGATGACCTCAGCAGAAGTTCTTCAACAGGTAATTGATTTGTTTTCGCTGTGTTATGTGTGTGCCACGCTGGCTAATGAATTCATGGCTATGAGAAAGTATGTGAGGTGCTGCCCTCAAACAATCAAATGTAGAGCTTTCGCCGTAAAGCCTTTTTGAAATCTGACAACGCTGTGATATTGCCAAGAAACAGAGCTTTTGATGAGTATGAAACACTTGTATATTGGTGGATTTTTAATAATTCAACTTTGGGATTTTGAATTTGGCGCTTTACATTTTACCTGGTGGTGTCGGGACCCACCGCTCCCTGTCTAGTTAAAATAAAAAGTTATTCAAAGAAATGTACAAGATAAAATAAGACATAAAAAAAAGATTCCCACCGCTCCCTGTCTAGTTAAACAGGCCAACATTCACAAAGCCGCTGGGCCAGACGATTACCAGGATGTGTACCCAAAGCATGTGTGGACCAACTATCAAGTGTCTTCACTGACATTTTCAACCTCTCCCTGACCGAGTCTGTAATACCCACATGTTTCAAGCAGACCACCATAGTCCCTGTGCCCATGGAAGCGAAGGTAACCTGCCTAAACGATTATTGCCCCGTGGCATTCACACCAGGAGCCATGAAGTGCTTTGAAAGGCTGGTCATGGCTCACATCAACAGCATCCTCCCAGACACCCTAGACCCACAATTTCCATACCGCCCCAACAGATCCACAGATGATGCAATCTCAATCACACTCCACACTGCCCTTTCTCACCTGGACAAAAGGAACACCTATGTGAGTATGCTGTTCATCGACTACAGCTCAGCATTCAACACCATAGTGCCCACGAAGTGCATCACTAAGCTAAGGATTCTGGGACTAAACACCTCCCTCTGCAACTGGATCCTGGGCTTCCTGACAGGCCGCCCCCAGGTGGTAAGAGTAGGCAACAACACGTCTGC
Organism: Hucho hucho; assembly: GCA_003317085.1. Taxonomy (NCBI): domain Eukaryota; kingdom Metazoa; phylum Chordata; class Actinopteri; order Salmoniformes; family Salmonidae; genus Hucho; species Hucho hucho. Next base: position 157,539 of record QNTS01000057.1, on the reverse strand, counting down.
CACACAGATCTATAACACTGGGGCCCCTCAGGGGTGTGTACTTAGTCCCCTCCTGTGCTCCCTGTGTGGCCAAACATGACTCCAACACCATCATTAAGTTTGCTAACGACACAACAGTGGTAGGCCTGATCACCGACAACGATGAGACGGCCTATAGGGAGGAGGTCAGAGACCTGGCAGCATGGTGCCAGGACAGCAACCTCTCCCTCAATGTGAGCAAGACAAAGGAGCTGATCGTGGACTACAGGAAAAGGCGGGCCGAACAGGCCCCCGTTAACGTCGACGGGGCTGTAGTGGAGCGGGTCAAGAGCTTCAAGTTCCTTGGTGTCCACATCACCAACAAACTATCATGGTCTAAACAATCCAAGACAGTCGTGAAGAGGGCACGACAAAACCTTTTCCCCCTCAGGAGACTGAAAAGATTTGGCATGGTTCCCCAGATCCTCAAAAGGTTCTACAGCTGCACCATCGAGAGCATCCTGACCGGTTGCATCACCGCCTGGTATGGCAACTGCTCGGCATCTGAATGTAAGGTGCTACAAGGGGTAATGTGAACGGCCCAGTACATCCAAGACCTGTCAGAAGAAAGCCCATAAAATTGTCAGAGACTCCAGTCACTCAAGTTAAGACTGTTTTCTCTGCTACTGCACGGCAAGCGGTACAGGAGCGCCAAGTCTAGGACCAAAAGGCTCCTCAACAGCTTTTACCCCCAAGCCATAAGACTGCTGAACAATTCATAAAAATTGCCACCGGACAATTTACATTTACAGAGTCCAGGAGGTACAGAGTGGCAGACAGGCTCGAGGTCAGGGCAGGCAGTATGGCCAGGCAGGTGGGTTTAGAGTCAGGGCAGGCAAGGGTCAAAACCGGGAGGACTAGCAAAAGAGACATAAGAAAAAGCAGGAGCACAGTAAAAACACACTGGTTGACTTGACAAGACGAACTGGCACAGAGAGACAGGAAACACAGGGATAAATACACTGGGGAAAATAAGCGACACCTGGAGGGGGTGGAGACAATCACAAGGACAGGTGAAACATATCAGGGCGTGGCAAATTTAATTTGCAATGACGCTGGACGGTAAAGTGTCCACACTTCCTGATTTCCTCTTCTTCTCTGCTCTAAAGCATCTAAAATGAATCAGAACACTTTCTCGAGACTGTTGACATCCAGAGGAAGCGATCGGTACTGCATTCATATGCCCTTTTATGGGCATTTTCATGAGGGAGGGGTTCCAAATGAGGCACTCTGTGAAAACCACTTTTTCCAGGACAGAAATTCCTTGGGGTTTCGCCTGCCATATCCGTTCTGTTTTACTCACAGACAAATGGTTAACAGTTTTATTCAGAGTGTTTCCTATCCAATGGTACCAAATATGTGCATGTCCTATTTTCTGGGCCTGAATGGGAGGCATTTTACTTTGGGCACGCCTGGCTCTCCAAAACGGTCACCTCGTGCGCTCATCCCTAAGAAGTTAAGAAGTTATTCTGTTTGTCGGACAGCAGATAGTTCAAAGAGGAACAACACAGGGGTGTGCTCTTATCATACAGTGTTTAGGTGTGATGATTAGATCCAATAATGTGTGTGTTATTTTCATGCCTTTGTTTGAATGTTTTTGGACATGTTAATTAGATGATAGGAGACACTGGGGCTCTTGGAAGAATAAATGTTGTGTTTAAACGTTGATCATTCAGTCATTGGTAAACCGCTCTCCTGATGTATATTTGTATGTCATAAATGTTCTGTGCTGTTAAGACTTAGGATATTTTGTTTTATTTGTATCATGTAGATTTCTGGTGTGTACCATTTGTCTGATTACTTTGAAATGGATATTCTTGAATAATTTTTTTGTGAAATGTTTAATGCTAAATCTTGTTCACAATATACGTTGCATGTATGCTTGGTCTCTAACTATGCATCTCTGAGACAAGGTTAACTCAATAATTTAATGCTAGGTGTCAGGATCCGTGTGTGTCGCTGGTGCGTGAGTCAGGCGCAGGAGAGCAGAGATAGTGAACGAAAGCACTTTACTGTGGCACAGTACAAACACTGAACGCAAATAGCATTACAAAAACAAATGCCTACAGGAAAAAGGGTGTCAGCACAAAGTACAAAATACCAGTCTGGCGCAAACCAGACGGAAACGTGCCACTGACAAATAAACAATCACACACATACATGACAAGTAATGAGGGAATGGCGACAAAACAAATGGAAAATGAAAAGTGAATCGGTGATGGCTAGAAGACCGGTGACGTCGACCGCCGAACACCACCCGAACAAGGAGAGGCACCGACTTTGGCGGAAGTCGTGACACTAGGACATTGATTAAAAGATATTAGCTCCTTGTTCCTTAGCCTCTTAAAAATGTATAACGGTAAACCTAGACACGTGCATCTTATAGTATTCAGAGTGGTGACGCAAGGCTCGCAACCTTGGCTATACCCACTGGATACAATAATGGCCCTATATCATTCACATGATAATGGAGTCAGATTGATTAATGTAGTTTATTATTATGTTCAACATAATGTTTGGATCATTTCCATCCACCCACATAATAGTGACTCATCCACACACACACACACAGTTGTTTGCACTTGCTAAAGGGCCTACATATGTGAAGGCAGCTAATAATAGATCATGTATTTTGTCCAAACGAGGTCTGAGTTGTTTATGTTCTATCAGGATCAATGGGTGATTTGGAGTGGGATGGGGGGAGATAGCTCCATAGTCTTTATTTTTTTGAATATATTTTTTTTACCTTTATTTTACTAGGCAAGTCAGTTTGTTGAGGCACAGCTTACAGTACAAAATACAACACTCAAAGTAGATTGTACTGAACCACCATCTAGAGCCTTGTCATTCCGCCTCCCTGAAACTCTCATCCAGCCACAAGATAAAACATCATTCCAATGCATCATGGCCTAGCTCGCTTTTTTATTTAACCAGGCAAGTCAGTTAAGAACAAATTATTATTTGCAACGACAGCCTAGGAACAGATTTTTACCTTGTCAACTCAGGGATTTGATCTAGCAACCTTTCGGTTACTGACCCAAAGCTCTAACCACTAGGCTACCTGCCTCCCCATTATTAAATATGAAAGATTGATATCTATGATTTAAAATAGGAATTGACACAGAGTCATTTACACTGATTGTACAAAACATTAAGAACTGCTCTTCCATGTATTTTTAATCCTTGAGACAATTGAGACATGGATTGTGTATGTGTGCCATTCAGAGGGTGAATGGGCAAGACAAAATATTTATGTGCCTTTGAATGGGACATGGTAGTAGATGCTAGGTGCACTGGTTTGTGTCAACAACTGCAACACTGCTGGGTTTTTCACACCACAGTTTACCGTGTGTATCAAGAATGGTCCACCACCCAAAGGACATCCATCCAATTTGACACAACTGTTTTTTTATTTTATTTATTTCACCTTTATTTAACCAGGTAGGCAAGTTGAGAACATGTTCTCATTTACAACTGCGACCTGGCCAAGATAAAGCAAAGCAGTTCAACACATACAACAACACAGAGTTACACATTGGAGTAAACAAACATACAGTCAATAATACAGTAGAAAAAAAAATATATATATATACAATGTGTGCAAATGAGGTAGGATAAGGAAGGTAAGGCAATAAATAGGCCATGGTGGCGAAGTAATTACAATATAGCAATTTAAACACTGGAATGGTAAATGTGCAGTAGATTAATGTGCAAAGTGAAAATACTGGGGTGCAAAGGAGCAAGATAAATAAATGAATATGGTAGGGGATGAGGTAGTTGGTTGGGCTATGTACAGGTGCAGTGATCTGTGAGCTGCTCTGACAGCCGGTGCTTAAAGCTAGTGAGGGAGATAAGTGTCTCCAGTTTCAGTGATTTTTGTAGTTCGTTCCAGTCATTGTCAGCAGAGAACTGGAAGGAAAGGCGGCCAAAAGAGGAATTGGCTTTGGGGGTGACCAGTGAGATATACCTGCTGGAGGGAAGCATTGGGGTGCAACTCAACATTAGGAAGGTGGTCTTAATGTTTTGAACACTCAGTGTAGCTTGGAAAGTTGCAACAGTTAGCTTACACATCGATGTACTGAATGTCGATGTACTGAATGTCAACAATCAAACTTTTATTCAGTATGAAAATAAAGTCTTCCACAATCAGATATCTATAATTAAAATTATCAACTTTTCTTCCTTTTCTTAAAGAAGTTATTACGCTATGTCTAGAATTTGTTATTGTTAACAGTCAACTGAACAGTCAAGAATGTGTTTGCAGTCACTGTTATGTAAGAGAGAAGGTTGAAAGCGAGTTTGGAAACAAATGCTCCTTTTCTAATATATTATTCAGGTTAATCAATATCTGTCTGATTGGGGAACAATGGTTCTGATTAAACAGACGTGTTACCATACATTACTTCTAATCATCTCCGATAAAGTAAAACATTTTTATAGACTCAATTCATAATTTTATGTGACTGTAGACAAAGCCCTTCAATTGTATTTTTTGTAATATCAGCAAGTTCCCAGACATTTCTGGGGGGAATGGCCCTAGCCCTCACCCTCCGGTCTCACAGTACGGACATGGCAATTTATTGCCCTGGTATATCCGCAGTCCTCATGCCTCCTTGCAGCATGCCTAAGGCACGTTCATGCAGATGAGCAGGGACCCTGGGCACCTTTCTTTTGGTGTTTTTCAGAGTCAGTAGAAAGGCCTATTTAGTGTCCTAAGTTTTCATAACTGTGACCTTCATTGCCTACCATCTGTAAGCTGTTAGTGTCTTAACAACCTTTCCACAGATGCATGTTCATTAATTGTTTTTGGATCATTGAACAAGCATGGGAAACAGTGTTTAAACCCTTAAACCCTTCACAATTTTTACCAATTATCGTTGAAAGACAGAGTCCTGAAAAAGATTTCTTTTTTTGCGTTTACGTTTACATTTTGAAAATGAAACAAAATACTAAACACGGACGCTTGCATGAATATAATATGTAAATAGAATAATTACAAACCCTTCAAATAATGTTATTAACTCAACAATGTGTTCTGAGGGCACTAGTATTCAGCTAGCAAGAAGCTAACATCCTCATGTCAATCTGTAAGTATTAACAGGCTAACATGACCATCTGGCATAAATATTACAAAACAAACTCTCATACATTGCAGATGATTGCAACAGCTCTCCAAGTTAATTGCTTGATCTCACTCTTGCAAACTGCGCTGGCTCAATCCCATAACACTTTGAACACATTATTTACTGTTCTCTTAAAGGGACACTGCCATCTAGTGGGCATAAATGAATAGAGTTACAGTTGAAGTCGGAGGTTTACATACATCTTAGCCAAACACATTTAAACTCAGTTTTTCACAATTCCTGACATTTAATCCTAGTAAGAATTCCCTGGCTTAGGTCAGTTAGGATCACCAATTTATTTTAAGAATGTGAAATGTCAGAATAATAGTAGAGAGAATGATTTATTTCAGCTTTTATATCTTTCATCACATTCCCAATGGGTCAGAAGTATACATATACTCAATTAGTATTTGGTAGCATTGCCTTTAGATTGTTTAACTTGGGTCAAACATTTTGGGTAGCCTTCCACAAGCTTCCCACAATAAGTTAGGTGAATTTTGGCCCATTCCACCTGACAGAGCTGGTGTAACTGAGTCAGGTTTGTAGGCCTCCATGCTTGCACACGCTTTTTCAGTTCTGCCCACAAATTTTCTATGGGATTCAGGTCAGGGCGCTGTGATGGCCATTCCAATACCTTGACTTTGTTGCCTTTAAGCCATTTTGCCACAACTTTGGAAGTATGCTTGGGGTCATTGTCCATTTGGAAGACCATTTGCGACCAAGCTTTAATTTCCTGACTGATGTCTTGAGATGTTGCTTCAATATATCCACAACATTTTCCTTCTCATGATGATATCTATTTTGTGAAGTGCACCAGTCACTCCTGCAGCAAAGCACCCCCACAACATGATGCTGCCACCCCCATGCTTCATGGTTGGGATGGTGTTCTTCGGCTTGCAAGCTTCCCCCTTTTTTCTCAAAACATAACGATGGTCATTATGGTCAAACAGTTCTATGTGCAACTGGCAAAAACAATAAACAAATAAAGACCGTAACGCAAGTGTGGCTCAAACCAGGCACACACAACCAAATATAATTACAATAACCCACAAACAGGTGGGAAAGGGAACCAACTTAAATAGGATTCCCAATTAGAGGCAATGACAACCAGCTGCCTCTAATTGGGAACCAACTCAAAACAAACAAAGCTAGCTAGATAGCCAATGAGCTGGAAAAACCCTGTATCTGTCGCAAAATGTAGTTGCTAACTTTGTGCGACAGCATGCCTTTTCCTTTTGGACAAAAATTCTAAGAATATTCAGAGTTAACTTATTACTGGAAAAGCTAAATCAAAGTCCAAGTATACAGATTTGACGATATTCTTGAATGCAAATGTCTCCTTCACAATTTGCCCAAATGTACCTGGGTGACTTCACTCTAAATGTCATGTAGTTTGCTCATACTTCAAGTTATCCGTCTAAAACAGTGCACACACACTGCTGCCATCTTGTGGACACCATCAGAGTGATGGCTAGAAGTGGAACCTTTCTGTTGCATTTCAAAGATGGTAGTAGAAAAAAAGAAAAAAGATTGTTTTTTTCTTCTACCAGATCTATTGTGTTATATTCTCCTACATTCAATGCACATTCCCACAAACTTCAAAGTGTTTCCTTTCAAATGGTACCAAGAATATGAAAATCCTTGCTTCAGGGCCTGAGATACAGGCAGTTAGATTTGGGTATGTCATTTTGGCAAAACATTTAAAAAAAGGGGGCTATCCCTAAGAAAATGCAGGTGTTTCAGACTAGCTCAGTGCTTTCTGTGGTGGTGGGGGAGCCAGTGGAAAATACGGAGCATAGGGGTTGGTAATGTTCTCTAGATGCGCCGTGATTGGCTTAGTGTTCTGTCACTCATGGGGACACTACGTCACCACAAAATCTACAGGGAGAGCTCATGGGTGCTGCCATAGAGTTACATTAGAAGTGCCCATCCAAGAAGGCTCAAGGTCATTGGCCACAGATAAAACGACGTCAAATCACATTATATCTACCGTAGCTTTGATTGGACTGATCATGTCAACATCATACTTTCAAAATCTTAGCTAGGCGCTGCATGATTTACAACTGTCCCGTTGACGGGACGCCTATCCCTAAGAAGCTCTAGAAAACTAGCAGGCATCATCATGAATTAAGTTGACAATCTACTGGCAAATCCTTTTCAGTAATTGTAATATGAAGAGAAAAAATGAAGAGAAATTATAGATAAAATGCATCGGTGCTCATCGGCCATTGGGCATAAAAATTACACAACAAGTTGAAAATTCCAAATTCAACAATGAGTGGTTTGGAAGGAATCAGTAGCTAACTGCAAGCATTGAAAAGCAATCACTAGCCTGCTATTCAGTGGAGTGGTTGTGTGGTTCAAGTCTGGGTTTAAGGGTTTCTTTTAAAAGCTTAAAAGGATAGACATTCAACATTGGCCATGCTGTCAATCCAGCATGACTTTTGCTGCGTTCAAAACAACTGGAAACTCTGGACTGGGAAATCTTAGACGTCAGTGAGTTCAAGATAACTGGGAACTAGGATAAAAACAAGCTCTTACTGGAAAAAATATGTTTTGAACGGTCATCCAACTAGGAATTGCAAGGCAGGAACTCGGGCCTCTTTCTAGAGCTCCGACCTGAAGATCACTGATTTCATGATTCGACCTTGTGTTTTTCCGAGTTCCCAGTTGTCTTGAAAGCACCACAAATCCAGAGAATGCCAGACTTTGATGACAAATATTGCCCACAAAACACCGCCACGCCACCTTACTGTTCAAGTGGGCACAGCACAAGGTGAGTCCAAAAATGTATTGTATGCTGCTGCCTAAATTATGTAATATGCCATGGAGATATGTATACTGTAGCTAAGAAAGTAATACTAAGTGTATGTGGTGTAGTGGGCTGTTAGTAGCCCATGTGCCTCACCCAAATCATGTGGTCCCTTTTCCCCTAATATCTTAACATACTGTTCTGACTTCGTGGTGCACATGTAGCCTATAGCCTGTTTGAGAAGAAATGTAATCAGCAAATATTATAAGAGCTTTCATTGTCTGCTTATATGCCCTTTTATTTATCCTACGGTTCTGACTTGGTGTACAGGGAGAACACTGTAAGAACGGCGCTATACATTTCAAAATTGCTGAACAAATAGTTATATTCACTACGTCCGTCCTAGCTCGCTCATTAAAGTCTTAATCGAAATTACGGATTGCCTCTTATCCGCTCGTTGTCCCCTTATGCCATAGTTTGTACATCTTAATCATCAGTAGAAACCACATTTGTTTAAGCAAGTCAGCCATATCAGCTGTTTTTCGAAAAGGCAGTTTATGAGGCTGAATGAACTGTTTTGCTGCCAGACAAGGCTCCGCTGATAGCCAGGTGTAGCAGTGGTAAGGTGTTGGGATTCTGGAGTTGGGCCCAAACAATTCGTGGGCACCGTTATAATGCAAATAATGTGTTATTGTAATGATGGGGCGGTGAGTCGGAAGCAGATGAAACGTTTTATTAAAACAACAAAACAAAGAACATGACACTAACATAAGCAGTGCGCCAATACACAAGAACAATACCAACTGGTGAGTGAACATGGGAGAGTGACATATAAAGGGGAGGAAATGATGAAGGTAATGGAGTCCAGGTGTGCATCATAATGGATAATAATGATTCGCAGGTGCGTGTAATGATGTGTGCCAGGTGTGCGTAATGATGAATCCCAGGACCGGTGGTTAGAACTCTGGTGACGTCTTATGCCGGAGGGGAGGAGCAGGAGAAGATGTGACAATTGTTTAGTGTTGTGTTGTGTAGTGGGTTTGCTGGCATGCATCAAAAAATATATATTTATTTTGCCCCACCAAGATTTTCATGCTAAAGTTGCCACTGCATATGGAGATGTGTAAATTAGATGCGCATTTCGTACTTATATTACTGTAGCATATGATGAGACAACAATGGAAATAAGTCCCCAACTTTATTGTGTAATCCCAGTCACAGATGTTTTTTTGTGTATATATGTATATATTTTTTTACTAACAAATGAAATCAATCAATCCTAACTGTGCAACTGCAATTTCTTGAATGGAAATAGACATCAAAAGGTTTAATTACATCTGGAGATTGTCAAGACAAGCTTTCGATACTGGGTAAGCCTACAAGATAAGGAGGGATGTGTGTTGTGTTTGTCGAGATTGACATAGTCTGTTTATTGTGGTGTTGAAAATGCAAACCATGATATTGTATATTTTGTTTATTAGTTGTATTGTATATTGGCACAGAAACCTGTTGCTGGAAAATGTGTTGCATATATTTTATATAATTATAAATATAGCATCAATGTTGAAAATCTGATTTCCCCCAAGCTGATCAATGTCTGCAACTGGCTTCGATTGTGAAGTAATGAAACAGGCAGGGAGAGTGAACTCCTTTGTGGTGGTCGCCGAATCATCACATTTCTGGCCCGTAGCCCTGCGTGGCATCAACTGTGCCACAAAAGCATGCTGAAGTGGCAAAGTCAATATCCACGGTTATAAAAACAGTTATTGTTATTAGTGGCCGTAAACATTATTTATTCAATGAGGGGGGAGGTTGTTAAATTTACTTGTCAGTGCAAGGGGAGGGTCATGTGAAAATATTTTTAAGCTTTTCACCCTCTCCACTGCTGCCCCGTCGATGTGGATGGGGCGTGCTCTTTCTGCTGTCTCCAGAAGTCCACGATCAGCTCATTCGTTTTGTTGACGTTGATGGTTATTTTTCCTGGCACCACCCAGCCGGTTCCCTCACCTCCTCCCTCTAGGCTGTCTCGTCGTTGGTGGTAATCAGGCCTACCACTGTTGTCGTCTGTAAACTTGATGATTGAGTTGGAGACGTGCGTGACCAGGGAGTACAGAAGGGGGCTGAGCACGCACCCTTGTGGGGACCCCGTGTTGAGGATCAGCATAGCGGAAGTGTTGTTGCCTACCTTCACCACCTGAGGTCGGCCCATCAGGAAGTCCAGGAGCCAGTTGGCACAGGGTGGTTTTCAGACCCCGGGCCCCGAGCTTAATGATGAGCTTGGAGGGCACTGAGCTGTAGTCAGTGAACCGCATTCTTACATAGGTATTCCTCTTGTCCAGATGGGATAAGGCAGTGTGCAGTGCGATGGCTATTACGTCATCTGTCGATCTGTTTGGGCGGTATGCAAATTGTACTGGGTCTAGCGTTTTGGGTAAGGTGGAGGTTAAATTAGCCTTAACTAGCCTCTCAAATCACTTCATGATGACAGAAATGAGTGCTATGGGGCGATAGTCATTTAATTCAGTTACCTTTGCTTTCTTGGGTACAGGAACAATGGTGGACATCTTGAAGCAAGTGGGGACAACAGACTGGGATAGGGAGAGATTGAATATGTCCGTAAACAGTCCAGCCAGCTGATCTGCACAGGTTCTGAGGATGCGGCTTGGAATACTGTCCAGACTGGCAGCCATGCGAGGGTTAACGCGCTTAAATATATTACTCACGTCGGCCATATACTGTACATGTAATCATATTGTACATATTGTTACTACTGACCACAAAAATCACAAAATAATTCCACTGTATCTCATCCAAATATTAACTTTGTCTACTGTTTAGGATTTTATCAAATCTATGAAAACTCCATTTTAAAACCAGCTACCAACAGGCAGGCTAGCTACTTCACTTACCAGGGTGTTTTATTATTGTGTTTGTTTTCTGTGTATTTACTTAAGAAATGGTGATATGAATACAGTCTTATGTTAGCAGGGATGCTTGGCTGACCAAATGTGTAAAGCATTACTTTAATATCATGACTCTTAGCCACCATGGAAATGTCCTTGGCATGAAAAACACCCCTTTACATGTCCTCTCTTTAGACACGATTTCCAACCATGTTTATTTACTTGTTTGTCTTTGTGTCTCACTGAGCAAAGCTTTCCTAATAGTGTTGTTATTAGATTAATTTCCTATTCAAATGTTAAACACCTCAATACTGATCGTGGCCACAAGTTGGTTTGACAAACAATGTCAGCCTTTAGACACACATTGGAAGATTACGAGGCAGCCATAGTAAACATTGCCACCTTAACAACACATGTTGTTCTAATTTGATGTCTGTCCATTAGATCTTGTGGAGAACACTGGTCTGCAGGTCCTAAGATGCTTAGAATGTTATACCCATAGAGATCCTATTAAATTACTAAAGGGGCTATGTCATAAACCCTCAAAGGTCTATCTTGGTCAGGGAGAAATCCCAAACCAGTCAACTATATCTTATCACAGCACCAGCAAACTATGGTTGACCAACTCCCTGATCAACATAGCTGACCTTGCCAAGAAACTGAAGATCTCGTACAACGCTGTGTTCTACTCACTTCACAGAACAGCGCAAACTGGCTATAAGCAGAATACCAGAATAGAAAGAGGAGTGGGAGGCCCCGGTGCACAACTGCGCAAGAGGACAAGTACATTAGAGTGTCTAGTTTGAGAAACAGACGCCTCACAAGTCCTCAACTGGCAGCTTCATTAAATAGTACCCGCAAAACACCAGTCTCAATGTGAACAGTAAAGAGGCGACTCCGGGATGCTGGCCTTCTAGGCAGAGTTCCTCTGTTGAGTGTCTGTTGTTTTGCCCATCTTAAGATTTTATTTAATTTTTCTTTGCAACTCTGCTTAGAAGGCCAGCATCTCGGAGTCGCCTCTTCACTGTTGACGTTGAGACTGGTGTTTTGCGGGTACTATTTAACTTCTTAGGGAGTGGCTCCCGAGGTGACGGTTTTGGAGAGTCTGGTAAAAAGTAAAATTTTCCTTACACATAATTAGTACTATTGCATAGGAAACACTCTGAGTGTTTCTAAGAGTGTTAAAATATTGTCTGTGAGTATAACAGAACTGATATAACAGGCGAAAACCCGAGGAATATCTGTCCTGGAAAAAGTGTTTTTGACACATTGCCTCATTTTGAACCCCTCCCTATTGAAAACAGACATATATGGGAGTAAGATTGCAGTACCTATTGCTTCCACTGGATGTCAACAGTCTCTAGACAGTGTTTGATGATGTTTAGTTGCTCTGGATGGTAATAGAAGAAGAATTTCGAACTGGTCATCGGATGTAAACAGAAGAGGATGCGCGTTCACGGGCTNCTGGCGTGCCCAAAGTAAAATGCCTCCCACTCAGGCCCAGAAAATAGGATATGCACATAATTAGTACTATTGGATAGGAAACACTCTGAAGTTTCTAAGAGTGTTAAAATATTGTCTGTGAGTATAACAGAACTGATATAACAGGCGAAAACCCGAGGAATATCTGTCCTGGAAAAAGTGTTTTTGACACATTGCCTCATTTTGAACCCCTCCCTATTGAAAACAGACATATATGGGAGTAAGATTGCAGTACCTATTGCTTCCACTGGATGTCAACAGTCTCTAGACAGTGTTTGATGATGTTTAGTTGCTCTGGATGGTAATAGAAGAAGAATTTCGAACTGGTCATCGGATGTAAATAGAAGAGGATGCGCGTTCACGGGCTCGCGCGCGCTGTGGTTTTTTCCTTTCCTATAGTCCAGTTTATAATCCGGTTGAAATATTATGGTAAATATACATAAGTGTTCCTAAGGATACATTATCAATGATGTTTGATTGTTCTTGGACAAGTGTATAGGTTGAACGCGTTCTCTTCACGGTTCAATGGGCGAGTGGACGCTGTATTTTTTTTAACATAATGCGCCAACCAAACGGAGATTTATGGATATAATAAATGACTTTTTCTAACAAAAGAACCATTGGATGTCTTCGTTGGACACTTGGGAAGCCCTCAGCAGAAGTTCTTCAAAAGGTAAGGGATTTGTTTTCGCTGTGAAATGTGTTGTATGTGAACCGCGATGGTTTATGAATTCATGCTAATAGAAAAATATTGGAGGTGCTACCCTCAAACAATCAAATGTTGTGCTTTCGCCGTAAAGCCTTTTTGAAATCTGACAACGCTGTGATATTGCCAAGAAGCAGAGCTTTTGATGACTATGCAACACTTGTATATTGATGAATGTTTAATAATTCTACTTTTGGATTTTGAATTTGGCGCCTTACATTTCACCAGGTAGTGTCGGGAGTGGGGCCCCACTGCTCCCTAAGTAGTTAATGAAGCTGCCAGTTGAGGACTTGTGAGGCATCTGTTTCTCAAACTAGACACTAATGTACTTGTCCTCTTGCTCAGTTGTGCACCAGGGCCTCCCACTCCTCTTTCTATTCTGGTTAGAGACAGTTTGCGATGTTCTGTGAAGTGAGTAGTACACAGCGTTGTACAAAATCTTCAGTTTCTTGGAAATTTCTCACATGGAATAGCCTTCATTTCTCAGAACACAAATAGACTGACGAGTTTCAGAAGAAAGTCTTTGTTTCTGGCCATTTTGAGCCTGTAAATGAACCCACAAATACTGATGCTCAACTAGTCTAAAGAAGGCCAACTGTATTGCTTCTTTAATCAGAATAACAGCTGTGCTAACAATTGCAAAAGGGTTTTCTATTGATAAATTAGCCTTTTTTAAATGATAAACTTGGATTAGCTAACACAACATGCCATTAGAACAACTGAGGGATGGTTGCTGATAATGGACCTCTGTACTCCAATGTAGACATTCCATAAAAAATCTGCCATTTCCCGCTACATTAGTCATTTACAACATTAACAATGTCTGCACTGTACTTCTGATCAATTCGATGTTATTTTAATGGACAACATTTTTTTTTCAAAAACAAAGACATTTCTAAGTGACCCCAAACTTTTGAACGGTATTGTGTGTATGTATGTATGTGTATGTATGTGTATATATATATATATATATATATATATATATTACATTTATTTATTATTATATATTTTTTTACACATACAGTATTTAAACTCTTTTTTAGGTAGGCACAAAACTACTGACATACTTCCACACTTTTTTTTTTTTTAAACGCTACCGGTTACCTCCATGACACTTGTGAGAGTAATCTCCTCTTTCCATGGAGTGGTCATAGTAGTTTGGATGTCAAACCGTTCGGACGCTACAGACGTTTTTGTTAGAAGAAACATTTTTGGGATGTCTCATGGTCTGACAAACACCGCTGTAGCTCGGCCACCTTCCACCGCAGATGTGAAAGGCAGACATAGGCAGATGTGGTGGATTGAAATGCAGCCCCCGCAAATCTAATATCTCTAGCTTGAATTGACAGATTTTTTTTTTTTTAATTATGTTACTTCGATTGACGCACCCATTTATCAATAGACTCTTAAGGATTAAACCACTAAGACAGAGCTGGCAATCAATACATTTCTAATGTTTTGCAACTGTCATTAGAATCTGTACGTGTGACTGTGTGGAGACTTTTTGGTCTAAATCCAGTCACTGTGTGAGTTTGCATTATGTGATTTGTATTCAGAAGTGATGAGCACATCAAAGTTAAGTCCCAAGGTCTGCCGTTTCAGTGACAACGCCAGTACTCCTGAGAGAACTGGCTTCATCACAAAACACTATGTAATCAAAATCTCAGTAGTGTTACTCTTCGGGGTTACTGTTGTTCAGCAAATCTAGGTTATTTAATAGATTCAATTAAATGTGCCAATGAGGAAGACTGAATATGTAGATAATCTAACACTGTATATTGCTTATGATATTTTGTTCCATGTATAAAAAAAAAAATAAGCTTCACCATGAATGAAAACCTCTTCTTGCACGGTCTAACAATGTTTTTATTGTTAAATGGACCCAGCTTTCCCAACCGTTGAGGCTCCGCTCTTCACTTTAATATATTTACCTCTCACTGTAAACAGTTTAGAGCGCTTTCTAAAATGTGTGTGAAGGACCAAGGACACCTTGGATTCAGAACCTTGTGTGCCCATGCAGCGATGCCTGTATATCTACTTCACTCCTTTTTTCCTTGTTAACTAACTCCAAGGTCAACTCCTGGCATAAAGAAGATATTAGCTAGCCCCCAGTCTTGCAGTAACACAGAACAATGCAGTCATCCCATTTGCTATGCTCTTTAAGCCCCTCAGAGACAAACAGAGCCTCCAGCTCCTAACTTGGAGACAAACCTGGCCGTTCTGTCTTGGAAATTCTGTTAAGAGACATTCAGAGCCGGTGTGTTGAGAACCACTGAGAAATAAACCTTCAACCTTCCTGCTGAGGCAGCCCCACTTTGAAGAAATCAAAAAAGTTTGTCAGGCATTTGAACCAACCAATACAAATGTCCCATATTGACAAGTGCTTTGGTTTTCTCGATGGTGACCACCCTGAGGATGTCCTTTGTGAACAAGAGAAAGGGGAGAAAGACCAAATATGGCTAATAGATAATATTTCACTCTACAGAGGCTTAGGGTAGAGAAGGACAGGCCTTTAATGTCCTCCATGGAAAGTGTGTGGAGACATCGAGTCGCTATTTCATCTCCCACAAATACTAGAATGTTGTTTGTTTTCTAATGACTCTGGACTTTTAGCGAATACCAATGAAGCCGTCCTCTCCCAGCCTCTTCCAGGTGAAGGTTAT
>QNTS01000057.1:120977-133522 GCA_003317085.1 Hucho hucho | reverse complement strand
TATTTTGGTTTCATCTGACCATATGACATTCTCCCAATCCTCATCTGGATCATCCAAATGCTCTCTAGCAAACTTCAGACGGGCCTGAACATGTACTGGCTTAAGCAGGGGGACACGTCTGGCACTGCAGGATTTGAGTCCCTGGCGGCGTAGTGTGTTACTGATGGTAGGCTTTGTTACTTTGGTCCCAGCTCTCTGCAGGTCATTCACTAGGTCCCCCCGTGTGGTTCTGGGATTTTTGCTCACCGTTCTTGTGATCATTTTGACCCCACGGGGTGAGATCTTGCGTGGAGCCCCAGATCGAGGAAGATTATCAGTGGTCTTGTATGTCTTCCATTTCCTAATAATTGCTCCCACAGTTGATTTCTTCAAACCAAGCTGCTTACCTATTGCAGATTCAGTCTTCCCAACCTCGTGCAGGTCTACAATTTTGTTTCTGGTGTCCTTTGACAGCTCTTTGGTCTTGGCCATAGTGGAGTTTGGAGTGTGACTGTTTGAGGTTGTGGACAGGTGTCTTTTATACTGATAACAAGTTCAAACAGGTGCCATTAATACAGGTAACGAGTGGAGGACAGAGGAGCCTCTTAAAGAAGAAGTTACAGGTCTGTGAGAGCCAGAAATCTTGCTTGTTTGTATGTGACCAAATACTTATTTTCCACCATAATTTGCAAATAAATTCATTAAAAATCCTACAATGTGATTTTCTGGATTTCTTTTCCTCATTTTGTCTGTCATAGTTGAGGTGTACCTATGATGAAAATTACAGGCCTCTCTCATCTTTTTAAGTGAGAGAACTGGCACAATTGGTGGCTGACTAAATACTTTTTTGCCCCACTGTAAATGTACTCTTAATGTATTTGTCAAACTGTTGATACCAAAAATACACTAGATGTCTCAAAATTTTAATTAGCAGACAATTATTAGCTTACTAAAAATGTGAATGTTTACTGACATATTCAATCTCTCCCTATCCTAGTCTGCTGTCCCCACTTGCTTCAAGACATCCACCATTGTTCCTGTACCCACGAAAGCAAAGGTAACTGAACTAGAAGACTATCGCCCTGTAGCACTCACTTCTGTCATCATGAAGTGCTTTGAGAGGCTATTAAGGATCATATCACCTCCACCTTACCTGACACACTAGACCCGCTTCAATTTGCATACCGCCCCAATAGATCCACAGATGATGCAATCGCACTGCACACTGCCCTACCCCATCTGGACAAGAGGAATACCTATGTAAGAATGCTGTTCATTGAATATAGCTCAGCCTTCAACACCATAGTGCCCTCCAAGCTCATCATTAAGCTCGAGGTCCTGGGTCTGAACCCCGCCCTGTGCAACTGGATCCTGGAATTCCTGACGGGCCGCCCCCAGGTGGTGAAGGTAGGAAACAACACCTCCACTACACAGATCCTCAACATCCTCAACCCCACAAGGTTTGGTGCTCAGCCCCCTCCTGTACTCCCTGTTCACCCATGCCTGCATGGCCACGCACGCCTCCAACTCAATCATCAAGTTTGCAGACGACACAACAGTAGTAGGCCTGATTACCAACAAGGGAGGAGGTGAGGGTCCTGGCGGAGTGGTGCCAGGAAAATAACTTCTCCCTCAACATCAGGAGACAGCAGAGGGAGCACGCCCCTATCCACATAAACGGGACAGGAGTGGAGAAGGTGAAAAGCTTCAAGTTCCTTAGCGTACACATCACTGAAAATCTGAAATGATCCACCCACAAAGACAGTGTTGTGAAGAATGCGCAACAGCGCCTCTTCAACCTCAGGAGGCAGAAGACATTTGGCTTGGCCGCTAAGACCCTCACAAACTTTTACAGATGCACAATTGAGACCATCCTGTTGGGCTGTATCACCACCTGGTACAGCAACTGCACTGCCCGCAACCACAGGGCTCTACAGAGGGTGGTGGGGTCTGCGCAACAAATTACCGGGGGCACACTGTCTGCCCTCCAGGACACCTACAGCACCCAATGTCACAGGAAGGCCAAAAAGATCATCAAGTATATCAACCACCTGAGCCACGGCTGGGTTCACCCCACTATCATCCAGAAGGCGAGGCCAGTACAGATGCATCAAACCTGGGACCGAGAGACTGAAAAACAGCTTCTATCTCAAGGCCGTCACTAGCCGGCTACCACCTGATTACTCAACCCTGCACCTTAGAGGCTGCTGCCCTATGTACATAGTAATGGAATCACTGGTCACTTTAATAATGGAACACTAGTCACTTTAACATTGTTTACATACTGCTATACTCATTTCATATGTATAGACTGTATTCTACTGTATTTTAGTCAATGCCACTCCGACATTGCTCGTCCTAATATTTCTTTCTTAATTCCATTATTTTACTTTTAGATTTGTGTGTATTGTTGTGAATTGTTACATACTACTGCACTGTTGGAGCTTGGAACACAAGCATTTCATTACACCCGCAAAAACATCTGCTAAATATGTGTATGTGACCAATACATTTGATTTGATTTGTCTCAGTAAATTCACACACCACTGGGAAGCTCTGTGTCTCAACAATTTCACTTACTAAAGATCTGTAATTTCTTATGCACCGTAAAGCTCATAAACAAAGACTCATAGAGCTACCTAAAATTGTTAATTTCTGTTCTTTTTAAAACACCAGCAACCATTCCACCTACAACAGGAGAGTTTTGCCCTATACAGAGCTGATACATGTTTATCACTCAACCTATCTGCAGTATGGTTTGACTGAACTGTAGAAGAACTTGATTGGCCTGCACAGAGCCCTGACCTCAACCCCATCGAACACCTTTGGGATGAATTGGATCTCCGACTGAGATCCAGGCCTAATCGCACAACATCGTCAGTGCCCGAACTCACTAATGCTCTTGTGGCTGAATGGAAGCAAGTCCCCGCAGAAATGTTCCAACATCTGGTGGAAAGCCTTCCAAAGAGGAGTGGAGGCTGTTATAGCAGCAAAGGGGGACCAAGTCATTATTAATGCCCATGATTTTGCAGTGAGATGTTCAACAAGCAGGTGTCCACATACTTTTGGTAATGTAGTGTATATAACCCTCTGCTTCTTCAAGTCATTAAATATGTATTCTCAGTAGGATGCTTCCGGAATGCATCTCGATTAATATCAAAACACAGTGAGACCTTTTTCAAATTTCAAACTATATTGAATTATTTTAAGGGAAATTACATTTTTCTTTTGCAGACTGGTGGTATAATGACACTCCAAATTAAATCATGTTTTCTTAATCATGGTCTTAGTGGCGTATCATGCATGAGTTATTTCCCTGGACCGTCTAGACTCCCTTGGTTCAAGTCAGACAACCAATGCTTATTACTGCTGTTCCCACCCTGTCTTAAAGGATCACTCTCATAAAGCTCAGTGAAATGAGAGGAGAATTAGAAGCCTTTAAACAAGATGGATGCTGGCCACAAAAGACCTGAACAGAGCTTGTATAAGAAAACGTTATACAGTAGGTTAGACATCATACCTGTGTTTGTGTGTAAATTAATACAAGCATGTGTTTTTGATCCCCATAGCTGTTAGGAACTGGTACCATTCCTAAGACCCAATTTAAAACAAAATAATAAGAATCGCACTGTGCATATAACTGGTAAGGCCCTGATTTAAAACTAGCACATGTACCCACAAGACAGGGGTGAGGAAATTAACTGATAATGTATAACATTTTGAAAACAGCTATGACAATTTCATGGAATGCACAACAGCCAATCAGCCAGTAGGAAAGGAAATTACAATTTAATGGATCTTTCAATATCTATAAATTGGCATAATAGTGGTGGTCTCAACTACAGGTAACTGCCAAAATAAAGGAAATAGCAACATAAAATGTCTTAATAGGGCATTGGGCCACCACAAGCTAGACCAGCATTAATGCACCTTGGCATAGATTCTACTAGTGTCTTGAACTCTATTGGAGGGATGATACAAGATTCTTCAGCGAGAAATTCCATAATTTGGTGTTTTGTAGATGTTGGTGGAAAACGCTGTCTCTGGCACCGCTCCAGAATCTCTCATAAGTGTTCAATTGTGTTAAGATCTTGTGACTGAGACTGCCGTGGCATATGGTTTATGTTGTTTTCATGCTCACCAAACCATTCAATAAACACTTGTGCCCTTTGGATGGGAGCATTCTCATCCTATGAGGGCATAGCCATTGTAGCCAAAATAATGGCCAGCCCAGCATTTTTATACGTGACCCTAAGCATGACGGGATGTTAATTGCTTAATTATCTTAGGAATCACACCTGTGTGGAAGCACCTGGTTTCAATATACTTTATATCCCTCATTTACTCAAGTGTTTCCATTATATTGGCAGTTACCTGTACATAATAAGTACTATTTTACAAACCACACACTTTGCTAACGTGATGTTCACAGAGGCTTGGTTGAATCACGTTGACATCATCGCTTTAGCTATCCACTGCTGTAGTGTTTGGGGGCCTATAGTCCTGAATTGAAAAACATTATTGATGAAATTTCCATTGAAAGTGTGTTTTAGATAAGCACTACTTTTAATGTGGGTCCTTGAAACCTGACATATGACCCACAGGTTTCGTGTTCAGCCTTCTCTTCTGACAGAAAGGAGAGAAGAAAACAGTGGCACTTTATTTGGACAGTCCCAAATAGATGGTCTATAGGGGACTTTCCGAATACAGTGGGACCGAAAACAGAGGTATTTTGACAGAAGCAAGGACACCCGCTCATCAGAATCAGTGTTTGTTTTCTCTGTCAATTAGAACAGCCAGCACATGGATGCAGGCGTGTTAAAACAAATACTCATATCAGAATTCTTAGAACCTGTGGATATAGATACCCAGTCATGACTTTGTATCTAGACTCACTGATGTGTGATATCCCCAAGGGGAGAACCAAGATCTCCATTATTTTTGTGTGACTGTGTGTGCCACTATCACCACCAGTCAAAATGTGACTCGTTTAAACTAGGCGTATGTCATGGGTCACTACTTCACAGGAAAGTCATTTAAACTTACTTTTTTTTTAATCAAAATGCGTTTTTTGGCAGAAATGCCTTCTCGAACATGTGAACTTTCATGTGCCTTAATAACGAACTTGTATGCCATCTGTAAATACGAATAAAATTGTTAAATTATGAGCCTAGTTGGTTTAGCCACAGAATCAGCAACCTTCCCGCTAGCCATGATTGGCTGAGATAATGAGTGGGCTGGACATGCCGAGAAATGAGTTTGGATTGGTCTGCCATATAGCACGCTTCTGTCTATTTGAGCTGGTCAGTATGTGTAGGTAATATTGGCTAACGCAGCTTTTTAAAATGTATTGTGTAGTAAAACTTAAAGTGTACTGTTAGCTAGCTAACGTTAGCTGGCTGGCTCACTAGTTAACGGCACGTGTATTCTCTCCACTTTCTGGAGGACCGAGTTTTGAAATCAGTGGAATTTGAGTGTGATAACTAAGGAGATGGAGAAAACACCTGTCTCCGGATTACTTCTTCAAGCTAAGGGAGACCATGGCATCCGACAGGAGACGTGTCCATCCATGATGTATACTAGCTAGCTGCATTTTCAGATATTACACGTTTCTAATTTTGACAGAAAGTGGTTTCATTTCAAGTTAACGTTTACTGTTATATGTAGTGTGCGACTTTCTTTATTTTGATCATGTTTACTGTTAGCCACTAATGTTCGCTGGCTGGCTGGCTCGCTAGCTAATGTTATGTGTATGATCTTATTATTCGTATCTCAGAGACATTTACTGGACTAGTTATAGCCTAATATTAGCTAGCTAACATTGAACCTGGTTGGCTAGATACCTGCAGATTCATACAGGGTAGTAACGTCATGAGTTGGGATTATGGTTCATTGTTTAGCTAGCTAGCTACATGTCTTAACAAAATACTCCACTATTTACCAGCTACTACGTCTATCTACTCTGATTTCAGACCACGGGTGATAGTCTATCTAGCTACATTTTCAGATATTACACGTTTCTAATTTGACATGTATTTTCATTTCACGTTAAAGTGTAGTGTTAGCTAGCTAGCTAATGTTAGCTGGCTTGCTAGCTAACGTTATGTGTATGATCTTATTATTTGTATCTCAGAGCCATTTGCTTGACTAGTTATAGCCTAATGTTAGCTAGCTAACATTGAACCTGGTTGGTTAGCTACCTGCAGATTCATGCAGTGTAGTAACATCATGAGTTGGGATTATGGTTCATTGTTTACCTAGCTAGCTAGCTAGCTACATGTCTTAACAAAAGACTCTCGTCTGAGTGTGCCAGAGTGCAGAATAGCTGATGAATTTACGAACACTCAACACCCATCGAATCTGGCCATTGTCAGTAAACGTCGGGAATAAAACTTAATTAAATTGTTGCCAGCAACACAGTTACAGTCACCAACGCTCTGGGTAACATGAAAACAGCCTAACCAGCTCTGCCTTACCAAACTATGAAAGAACACATATGGAATCATGTAGTAATCAAACAAGTGTAAAGCAAATCAAAATATATGTATATTTTAGATTCTTCAAAGTAGCCACCTTTTGTCTTGATGACAGCTTTGCACACTCTTGGCATTCTCTCAACCAGCTTCACCTGGAATGCTTTTCCAACAGTATTGAAGGAGTCCCCACATATGCTGAGCACTTGTCTGCTTTTCCTTCACTCTGCGGTCCAACTCATCCCAAACCATCTCAATTGGGTTGAGGTCAGGTGATTGTGAAGGCCAGGTCATCTGACGCAGCACTCCATCATTCTGCTTCTTGGTTAAATAGCCCTTACACAGCCTGGAGGTGTGTTGAGTCATTGTCCTGTTGAAAAACGAATAATGGTCCCACTAAGCGAAAACCAGATGGGAGGGCGTATTGCTGCAGAATGCTGTGATAGCCATGCTGGTTAAGTATGCCTTGAATTCTAAATAAATAACTAACAGTGTCACCAGCAAAGCACCCCCACACCATCACACCTCCTCCTTCCCACTGCTTCACAGTGGGAACCACACATGCGGAGATCATCCGTTCACCTACTCTGCGTCTCACAAAGACACGGCGGTTGGAACCAAAAATCTCAAAGCTGGACTCATCAGATCAAAGGACAGATTTCCACTGGTCTAATGTACATTGCTTGTGTTTTTGTTGGCCCAAGCAAGTTTCTTCTTCTTACTGGTGTCATGAGGTTGTCCTGCGCCTGACTCTGCATACCTGCTACACTGAGACACCTGACACCTATAATACGTAGCAGACAGCATCTGCTGTGTCAACAGTTTTAATTGTATAGACCAGTGTCTGACCCTCCGACTCCAAACTGGAACCATCTCTCTCTGGTACCATATAGAACAGAAACATTAACTCATACTCTGGAATGCTCTTTAGGTTTTATCACCCCAAAAGACATTGTAAATCTCCTATCAGTGTTATCTCCAAGAGGCCCATCCTCAGTAGAACACACACACAATAGTTAACAAAATACTCTATTCTGTTGAATAAAACAACCATGATGCAATAAAAGTATTATAACATAATCTTGCAATTTTTTCTCTGACGATATATTTTTATATTTTATATATTTTTTCCAGACCCAGGGTAGACTACCCAGGGTAGACTCAACTTTCCCTTCCACTGCTGTACCTACAGTATATGTGGCTTCAGTACTGTGGGCCTTCATCTCCTCTCACTATGTTCTTCAGTGAGGAAATCTGCTGAAACTCCCGTGGAAAATTGTTAATTCTGGCCCTTAACTTCAAAGCTCCATGTGTTCCTAGACAAAGGAGGTCCAAGCCTAATGTTAAACAGCACTCGGTTAAATGTTCACACAGCAGACAGGCAGGCATACTATGTATGCCATATTCACGTTGACAGAGCATTGCTAATGTGCTGATGTTTGTCACTGCAGCGTGCTAGGAGGTAAAATATTTTGTTTTCCCGCTTCAGATGGGCAGAATACATTATGGTGCATCATTCACTATGCTTGGGCGAGCCCCTTGACTCAATATATCCTTAAAACTGAGTGGCAATGGTCTTGACATTATGCATTCCTCAATAAAACTCTCCAGCAGCCAGGAAAACTGTGGAAGACTTCAGAAATGTGGACCATGTGTAAACATGTCTGTCTGCATTCGAAAAAGTATTGGCTAAAATAAAGACAAGTACTAGAGAAAATGTTTATCTACCTTTATCTAGTTTTCTTTGAGCTCTTGGATAGATTTCTTACATTTCATATCTCATACCCAAAATTGGAAATGTGAATGTCATTGTTCTAAGTCTAAGTGCAAAAATATGCTGTAGGTGAACAATAAAATATGTATTTCAGATCTGGTTTAATTGAATGCATTAACTTCCCAAAAGGCACAAAAAAGAGCTGTTTCTTCTTTGATGGGTTAGTAATGAATGTTACCGCTTGGCAGGGGTGTTGTTGATTGAGACGGCATGTACTGTTCCACTGTGAATATACTATTTACACTTTGATTCTTGATGTCATTTTCAAAATGAAAGAAATATATCTTGATTGGACCTTGATATGGAGGAGATTTCTTAGACCTCTAACAACAGCATTAGGTGTAACTGAAAAGTCTGACCTCTAAAATGTGCTGGTTATGTTCAACATAAGTTTAAAGGGATAATTCGGTATTTTGGCAATGAAGCCCTTTATTTACTTCCCCAGAGTTAGATGAACTGGGATATCATTTTTATGTCTCTGCGTTCAGCTTGAACTCACAAAACTACCTCCAACTTCCTTCATACTGGACGCAGAGACATAAATATGGTATCCACGAGTTCATCTCACTCTGGGGAAGTAGATAAAGGGCTTCATTGCCAGATTCCTGAACTATCCCTTTAACAGAAACAAATCCTTCTCTGTAGTAAAACACAAACTCCTTGAGGGCAAAGGAACCTTCAGAAACAGTGAGTCATTCTGACAACACCTGGGACACCTCGTTCACTTCACATCAAGCCAGTAAATGTCATTCCTTTATGTGATACTGGGAACTGTACTGTGAGGAAATGCAACAGTCGTGTAGGTGTTAATCTACAGAAGACAATGTAAAAGTTTCTGTATTTCCCTCTGGTGTGCGTGTGCATTTGTGTGTGTACATGCGAGGCCCCCATGTACCTTGCATTATTCGCACATCCCCAGATCCATCAAAGTGTGAAAAGGCACCAGATGGGACCTAACCACCTTAATTGTATCTGAGTTTTTGAAGTTTTAAATTAAACCCTGAGAGTCACACACAGGCTGTTGAGTGATTGTTTAGACGGCCTGCTTAATTTAGCATGGCTGATTAAGTGCATACATCAGGGAGAAGGCAGAAAGGAGCGCAGTGTGAGAGGTGGATGCAGCATTAAACAACGCCTCTGCTCTCTGCTCCCAGTGGCACGTCAACACACCAGAGTTTCCCCCGACAACATCTCTCAGAATAGATCCCCATTGATGATGATGACTCTGTGGTCCAGCTTTTCTCAGTGAGAAACTCAGAGGGCCACGTACAAAGAAAGGTGTTATGAGGAAAGATGCATCCTACACCTTGTGTTAAATTTCCATCAAAGTCCTTGTCTACATTCAGAGGTTTACAGGGCTGTACATATGAAAGATGAGTAACAAATTATTATATACTGCTTTTGAATGTGAGGTGTATATCTTATGAATGTGTTATGAAGTCCCGAAGATAGGGTTCAAATGAAGTGTTAACGAAAGCTACACCAGACATCTTGTACCCAATTCACATTCAAATAATCCCTAAATTGTTTTAAATAATGGCAACACTGATATTATCCACATTCACTCCTCTTCTCAGAGAGATCTACACTTAATAGAAATATAAACGCAACATGTAAAGTGTTGGTCCCATGTTTCATGAGCTGAAATAAAAGATCCCAGAAATGTTCCATAGTCACAAAAACCTTATTTATCTCAAATGATGTGCACAAATGTGTTTACATCCCTGTTAGTGAGCATTTCTCCTTTGCCAAGATAATCCATCCACCTGACAGGTGTGGCATATCAAGAACCTGATTAAACAGCATGATCATTACAGGTGCACCTTGTGCTTGGGACAATAAAAAGCCACTCTAAAATGTGCAATTTTGTCACACAACACAATGCCACAGATGTCTCAAGTTGTCAGAAACTGTCATCTGCGTGCTCGTCGTCCTCACCAGGGTCTTGACCTCAACTTTTTCACTCTGGACGCTTTATCTGGACGTGTTTCGTCAGGACCTCCACCAACCGAAGCTAAGTAGTAACACTAACATGATGCCTTCTAACTGCTGTCGCTGTACTCATAATATACAGGAGAACGGTCGCCTTAAGGCAAGGATAGCTGTGCTGCAAGCCCGGCTTCAGACGCAATCGTTAGGCAAGGGAAATGGAAGTGTAGGAAAGGATGAAACAGCGTCTGTGCCACCAGTAAGTACAGATAGTCGTAGAAATCCCCTCGCACAGTCCCCGCAGCCGGACAATTTTCTCACGGCTTCTGGAAGGAAATGCTGTAGCAATGCTCAACCGGTGTCGCTCATTCAGCCGACAGAAACTTTCAACCGGTTTTCCCCATTAAGCAGCGGGTCGGAGTCAGAGGACGAGCCTTCTCTGGTCTCTACTCCTCCCGTTACGGGGTCTGAGATGCCGAGGCCTCCCACCATTAGCACTGACAAATTGAAAACTCTAGTCATTGGCGACTCCATTACTCGCAGTATTAGACTTGAAGCGAATCACCCAGCGATCATACACTGTTTACCAGGGGGCAGGGCTACCGACGTTAAGGCTAACCTGAAGATGGTGCTGGCTAAAGATAAAACTGGCGAGTGTAGAGAGTATAGAGATATTGTTATCCACGTCGGCACCAACGATGTTAGGATGAAACAGTCAGAGGTCACCAAGCGCAACATAGCTTCAGCGTGTAAATCAGCTAGAAAGATGTGTCGGCATCGAGTAATTGTCTCTGGCCCCCTCCCAGTTAGGGGGAGTGATGAGCTCTACAGCAGAGTCTCACAACTCAATCGCTGGTTGAAAACTGTTTTCTGCCCCACACAAAAGATAGAATTTGTAGATAATTGGCCCTCTTTCTGGGACTCACCCACAAACAGGACCAAGCCTGGCCTGTTGAGGAGTGACGGACTCCATCCTAGCTGGAGGGGTGCTCTCATCTTATCTACGAACATAGACAGGGCTCTAACTCCTCTAGCTTCACAATGAGATAGGGTGCAGGCCAGGCAGCAGGCTGTTAGCCAGCCTGCCAGCTTAGTGGAGTCTGCCACTAGCACAGTAAGTGTAGTCAGCTCAGCTATCTTTATTGAGACTGTGTCTGTGCCTCGACCTAGGTTTGGCAAAACTAAACATGGCGGTGTTCGCCTTAGCAATCTCACTAGAATAAAGACCTCCTCCATTGCTGCCATTATTGAAAGAGATTGTGATACCTCACATCTCAAAATGGGGCTACTTAATGTTAGATCCCTCACTTCCAAGGCAGTTCTAGTCAATGAACTAATCACTGATCATAATCTTGATGTGATTGGCCTGACTGAAACATGGCTTAAGCCTGATGAATTTATTGTGTTAAATGAGGCCTCACCTCCTGGTTACACTAGTGACCATATCCCCCGCGCATCCCGCAAAGGCGGAGGTGTTGCTAACATTTACAATAGCAAATTTCTATTTACAAAAAACAAAAAAACGACGTTTTCGTCTTTTGAGCTTCTAGTCATGAAATCTATGCAGCCTACTCAATCACTTTTTATAGCTACTGTTTACAGGCCTCCTGGGCCATATACAACGTTCCTCACTGAGTTCCCTGAATTCTTATCGGACCTTGTAGTCATGGCAGACAATATTCTAATTTTTGGTGACTTTAATATTCACATGGAAAAGTCCACAGACCCACTCCAAAAGGCTTTTGGAGCCATCATCGACTCTGTCGGTTTTGTCCAACATGTCTCCGGACCTACTCACTGCCACAGTCATACTCTGGACCTAGTTTTGTCCCGTGGAATAAATGTTGTGGATCTTAATGTTTTTCCTCATAATCCTGGACTATCGGACCACCATTTTATTACGTTTGAAATCGCAACAGATAATCTGCTCAGACCCCAACCAAGGATCATCAAAAGTCGTGCTATAAATTCTCAGACATCCCAAAGATTCCTAGATGCCCTTCCAGAATCCTTCCACCTACCCAAGGACGTCAGAGTACAAAAATCAGTTAACCACCTAACTGAGGAACTCAATGTAACCTTGCGCAATACCCTAGATGCAGTTGCACCCCTAAAAACAAAAAACATTTGCCATAAAAAACTAGCTCCCTGGTATACAGAAAATACCCGAGCTCTGAAGCAAGCTTCCAGAAAATTGGAACGGAAATGGCGCCACACCAAACTGGAAGTCTTCCGACTAGCTTGGAAAGACAGTACCATGCAGTATCGAAGAGCCCTCACTGCTGCTCGATCATCCTATTTTTCCAAGTTAATTGAGGAAAATAAGAATAATCCAAAATTTATTTTTGATACTGTCGCAAAGCTAACTAAAAAGCAGCATTCCCCAAGAG
>QNTS01000057.1:103271-115877 GCA_003317085.1 Hucho hucho | reverse complement strand
ATGAGCCCAGTACGGCCGGTTCCTGCTCCCCGCACCAGAGGGCCAGTGTGCTTCCCCTGTCCAGGTCCGCCAGTGTGCTTCCCCAGTCCGGCGCCGCCAGTGAGGGTCCCCAGTCCGGCGCCGCCAGTGAGGGTCCCCAGCCCGGCGCCGCCAGTGAGGGTCCCCAGCCCAGCGCCGCCAGAGAGGGTCCCCAGCCCGGCGCCGCCAGAGAGGGTCCCCAGCCCGGCTCCGCCAGAGAGGGTCCCCAGCCCGGCTCCGCCAGAGAGGGTCCCCAGCCCGGCGCCGCCAGAGAGGGTCCCCAGCCCGGCGCCGCCAGAGAGGGTCCCCAGTCCTGCATATGGCCCAGGGCCTCCGGTGCGTGACCTCGGACCAGCACGGCCGGCACCGGAGCCGCCACCTGGGACTAAGAAACCCACCCGAAGACCCCCCCATGGACTTTTGGGTGGCGCGGTCGGAGTCCGCGCCTTTGGGGGGGGGTACTGTCACGTCCAGGCCAGAGTTTTAGGCTGGCGTGTTTAGGTTTCGTTTTTGGTGTAGGGTTTTTTGAGTTCTAGGTGTTCTATTTCTATGTTGGGGTAATGGTTCCCAATTAGAGGCAGCTGTGTGTCGTTGTCTCTAATTGGGAACCATATATATGTTTGGGGTTTTCATTTAGGTTTTGTGGGTAATTGTTTAGACATAGCTTTGTGAGTATTGTCAGTCTTTGTCAAATGTTACGATCTTCGTTACGTTTACCTTTTGTTATTTTGCCCAGTTACGTGTGTTTCGTTCGTTAAATAAACATGTATACTGGATGCCTCGCTGCGTCTTGGTCTGTCCGTCCCGAAGATCGTGACACGTGTAGAACCCTTTTGGTTCCAAGTAGAGCCCTTTTGGGTTCCATGTAAAACCTGGAAACAAAAATGTTTTATAAAACGTGGACAGCCGAAGAAGAACCCTTTTGGATCCCTTTTTTCTACGAGTTTACACAGAGATATACTTGTAGAATCTACACTAATGCACAGCATTAATGACAATAACTAATGGTTGCTGATGATGGATTAAGATGCACCAATCAAACCTGTGGCAGCCTCCTCTGATTACGAGATGTGTTTGTGGATAGTGCTGACAACTATGGAAATCAACTCATTGTTATTCTCTCTGACTAATAGCATGTGTCATTGAGCAAGGTGAATAGAAAAGAATTTGAAAATAATTATGCATTGTGTAAATTCATACTTGTGTGCAGCGCACTGTATAGCTATTTGTTGGCTTGTCTTTGTTGTTCATGGGATATAGAGAATCACTGGCTGCATAGCCACAGGTAATAACACCACCATCCCGTTGTATTATGATGATTAATGAGCTTCTTTTAAAACTATTACAGGTCATTTTGTCTGCGCTCTGATGTGCTATGGTTTGTTTTGTGGAAGGCAGCTGTCCAGTCTGTGCATTGAGCTTGAATTTACTAACAGTTTGCTAGATTGCACCAACTCCTAAGAAAGTAATTTGATCCAGGGGGTTGATTTCTTTGATAAAAAAAGGATGTTTCATTTGTTTGGAGGCTGCTAACCTGGCA
The DNA here is from genome assembly GCA_003317085.1 of Hucho hucho. Classification (NCBI taxonomy): domain Eukaryota; kingdom Metazoa; phylum Chordata; class Actinopteri; order Salmoniformes; family Salmonidae; genus Hucho; species Hucho hucho. The sequence goes on along the minus strand of QNTS01000057.1, from coordinate 114,319 downwards.
TAGCAGGAGTCAAATAAAATCCTGAAAGTAGATCCTCTACATACTGGTCTTGACGAGAAGAAAATAACTGTCTGGGGAGGTTCTCTTCTGCACTGTTCAACCATCCAGTGAATTTGGAGGAGGAGTTAAGATGGAGTGTTGCCTTGTTCATGTCCAAAAGTGGAATTCGCGTTGCGTCAGGCTCTCTTTCCCTTTCCCCTGAAAACCGTGACATCCGGTTGTTGGAGACTCAGCATCCAAGATTAAACACATTCTGGTGCCTGGTGATGGTGATGGAAAGATACAAACTAGTCATCCTATGAAGTCATAGTTTAATTTTGTGTATCATTCAAACACACCCTCCTCTAAAGTGTTCTTGTAACTTTTGACACATTCTATTTTAATGGATGGTAAAACATAGCGTGCAGTGCAGCCAATCTCAAACACCCTCTCTCTGTGAAATGGAAAACAGATAATGCATTGTTCCTATTCTGCCTAGATTAACATTTTATTCTTATTCCAGAAACGAAAGGGGGATTTATTGTGGATTCTTTCACTTTTTTCAGTCACATCTCTTCATTTTCCTCCAAACGAGAAAAATAATCTTTATGCAAGAGCTGGAACACAACAACAAAGGTAAATTGAAATGTCATTTTTATTCATGTGAAGCCGCTGTATGAGGATATTGCAGCACAAATGAAGGCTGACAGTACCAGCCGTCCCTGGCATCCATGCAAGGTCTTGTGAGGCTTTTTTGTTAGATTAATATATACACTGAGTATTTAAAACATTAAGAACACCTGCACTCCATGACAGACTGACCATGTGAATCCAGGTGAAAGCAGATCCCTTATTGATGGCACCTGTTAATGAAGGGGGAGGAGACAGGTTAAAGAAGGGATTTTAAGCCTTGAGACAATTGAGACATATGTAGATTGTGTGTGCGTGCCATTCAGAGGGTGAATGGGAAAGACAAAAGATTGAAGTACCTTTGAACGGGGTGTGGTAGTAGGTGCCAGGCGCACTGGTCTGAGTGTGTCAATAACTGTTCTGAGGACAAAACGGGGTGCAACTCAATATTAGGAAGGTGTTCCTAATGTTTTCTACACTCATATAGTGCATATATATATATATTTATATATATATATATATATATATACAGTCGTGGCCAAAATTGAGAATGACACAAATATTAATTTCCACAAAGTTTGCTGCTTCAGTGTCTTTACATATTTTTGTCAGATGTTACTATGGAATACTGAAGTATAATTACAAGCATTTCATAAGTGTCAAAGGCTTTTATTGTCAATTACATGAAGTTGATGCAAAGAGTCAATATTTGCAGTGTTGATCCTTCTTTTTCAAGACCTCTGCAATCCGCACTGGCATGCTGTCAATTAACTTCTGGGCCACATCCTGACTGATGGCAGCCCATTCTTGCATAATCAATGCTTGGAGTTTGTCAGAATTTGTGGGTTTTTGTTTGTCCACCCTCCTCTTGAGGATTGACCACAAGTTCTCAAGGGATTAGTTATCACTTTTGCCTTATGGCAAGGTGCTCCATCATGCTGGAAAAGGCATTGTTCATCACCAAACTGTTCCTGGATGGTTGGGAGAAGTTGCTCTCGGAGGATGTGTTGGTACCATTCTTTATTCATGGCTGTGTTCCAATGGCACGTTGTGTTAGCTAATCCAAGTTTATCATTTTAAAAGGCTAATTGATCATTAGAAAGCCCTTTTGCAATTATGTTAGCACAGCTGAAAACTGTTGTTCTGATTAAAGAAGCAATGGCCTACTTAAGTTGAGTATCTGGAGCATCAGCATTTGTGGGTTCAATTACAGGCTCAAAATGGCTAGAAACAAAGAACTTTCTTCTGAAACTTCACAGAACAGCACAAACTGGCTCTAACCAGAATAGAAAGAGGAGTGGGAGGCCCCGGTGCACAACTGAGCAAGAGGACAAGTACATTAGAGTGTCTAGTTTGAGAAACAGACGCCTCACAAGTCCTCAACTGGCAGCTTCATTAAATAGTACCCGCAAAACACCAGTCTCAATGTGAACAGCGAAGAGGCGACTCCGGGATGCAGGCCTTCTAGGCAGAGTTCCTCTGTCCAGTGTCTGTGTTCTTTTTCCCATCTAAATCTTTCATTTTTATTGGCCAGTCTGAGATATGGCTTTTTCTTTGCAACTCTGCGTAGAAGACCAGCATCCCAGCCTTCAAAAAAAAAAAAAACATTTCAAAAACATTTCTATGTGACCCCAAACTTTTGAACAGTAGTGTATATATGTGATGGGATGTATAGAAATTATAGACATTATGGACAGTATGTGGATAGAATATTTAGTATATCTGTAGGATCGAATACTATATATGCACTAAATGTTTAATAGGTTGGCATTGACTAGAATACAGTATACAGTGGGGCAAAAAAGTATTTAGTCAGCCACCAATTGTGCCAGTTCTCTCAAATAAAAAGATGAGAGAGGCCTGTAATTTTCATCATAGGTACACCTCAACTATGACAGACAAAATGAGGAAAAGAAATCCAGAAAATCACATTGTAGGATTTTTAATGAATTTATTTGCAAATTATGGTTAAGTATGACAGAGTCACTTACAAACACTCACAAAGGAATGCATGTAAACAACCACACCCAATGATGAAGTGGTAAAACAAATCGGTGGGTAAACTCTGATCTCCGGTTGCGGTGAAAAAAATAACGCTCCACGAACGGTGGGTAAACTGTCACGCAAAATAAAAGTGTGGAAACTGTGTCTACTTGTGTTTATTCTCCACTATACTCCACTGCTCCTACCCAGACACACACACACACACAGGACAACAACCTCTCTCTTAACGTGATAATGGAGATGATTGTGGACAACAGGAAAAAGAGGACCGAGCACGCCCCTATTCTCATCGACAGGGCTGCAGAGGAGCAGGTGAGCTTCAAGTTCCTTGGTGTCCACATCACCAACAAACTGACATGGTCCAAGCACACCAAGACAGTCGTGAAGAGGGCACAACAAAACCTATTCCCCCTCAGGAGACTGAAAAGGTTTGGCATGGGTCCTCAGATCCTCAAAAGGTTCTACAGCTGCACCATCGAGAGCATCCTGACTGGTTGCATCACTGCCTGGTATGGCAACTGCTCAGCCTCTGACCGCAAGGCACTACAGAGGGTAGTGCGAACGACCCAGTACATCCCTGGGGCCAAGCTTCCTGCCATCCAGGACCTTTATACCAGGCAGTGTCAGAGGAAGGCCCTAAAAATTGTCAAAGACACCAGCCACCCTAGTCATAGACGGTTCTCTCTGCTACCGCACGGCAAGCGGTACCGGAGCGCCAAGTCTAGGTCCAAGAGGCTTCTTAACAGCTTCTACCTCCAAGCCATAAGACTCCTGAACATCTAGTCAAATGGCTATCCAGACTATTTGCAGTGCCACCCCCTCTTTACACTACTGCTACTCTCTGTTGTCATCTATGCATAGTCACTTTAATAACTCTACCTACATGTACATACTATTAAAATAACCGTGCCCCCGTACATTGACTCTGTATTGGTACCCCTGTATATAGTCTTGCTATTGTTACTTCACTGCTGCTCTTTAATTACTTGTTACTTTTATCTCTTACTCTTATGTATTTTTTAAAACTGCATTGTTGGTTATGTGCTCGTAAGTAAGCATTTCACTGTAAGGTCTACACCTGTTGCATTCGGCACATGTGACTAATCAAATTTGATTTGATTACTGCCAGGCATTCCATCTCAATCTTGGCATGAAGTTCAAAGCTTAGAATGCTAAACACAGATAATCCACCAAATACCAAATATTTCTCAGCACACTAGCAGACTAATAAAAGAGATGAAATTATGAAACATATTGGTAATTAATTTATTCATCCATTCTGATGTGGTAGAATTACTGTCGTTATGAAGAGGGTAAAGTATTTCACCTCTTTGTAATGTGTGTTCCGAGACCAGAGACGGACATGCATCCTGATTAAATGACTACAACTTCTGACAGACCGGAGTAGACAAACTAATGTAAAAACACAATAACATGGATGGGGAAGTTTTGGAGAGGTCATATCCAAATAGAATAATTCACAAACATGTAATTACTTTTTGGTCAAACACAAATATAGAGAGTTTTAACCTTCCTTTGCAAGCATTTTAGAAAGCTGTGATGTTTAGAAAATGTCTGAGGGAGGTGACTGTGCCACACTGTGATCCACCAGCATGGTCTGCCTGACAGCTCATGCCTGGTCAGGACATCAGCTCCAGGAGACCTCAGCACTTCAGCCAACCCCCTGCCAATTACTTATGTAGGAAGCTACCCTGGATCGCCTACAGGCAGAAGGACGGAAGATCTACTAAAAGGCAGAGGAGATTGTGTCTCTAATCCTGTTTATACCTGGTGGGAACATGTTTCCTGTTTCAGGGTTATGTCCAAATTCTGGTTGTGCCCACATTTTCAGGTGTAGATGACGAAGAGTTTACTCAGAGTTTACCCAGACTCATTGTGAACTGATTTTGATCAGATCCTATAAGTGTAAACGCACACGATCAGGACAAGATCAGCGCGAAGGACGCATGTTACCACCAGGTATAAACGGGGCTTCTGTGAGCGTGTCTGGCTAAACTCAAAAGCATTCAGGCATCAGTCACACCAGGTGAAGAGAAAGAAACAGCAGGCAGGCGGGCCGCAGAGGGAGGGGTCCAGGAAGTGCCAAGTGGCAAGCTGGTCTTACTGACAAACAGTCTGCAACTCACTGATATCCCTTTTTATCTCTGTCAGTTTTGCAGCACAAAAGATACTTAAAAATGTCATACTATTTGAAATAATGATAATTTGATTTGTCATTGTTGATAGAGGCAGGTTTTATGTGGAATTGATTCTGATCTGTCATAGAGCAATACCAGTGGAACTTTCAAGAGTACTCAAATTACTGTAGCCCATGCTGTACTGTAAATTCAGGGGAGCCTTTTAAGGATTAGATGTTTGATGGCATTTCCCTGTGCAGGGTTGGGAGGTTCCCCTCTTATCACCCCTTGCCTTCTTCGATTCAAATCCAGTCATGCACTCGATATTCACCAATTAAAGCCATCTGATAAACACTGTTTATAATGGCAGCGGCCGCACCAGTGTGGGCTGGACTCAGACTCACAGAGCAAAACCAATAGAGATAAGCCCCGTTAATTAAACAACAATGTTTGCCCAGGCACTGATCTATACACTTCTGACTGCTGACCTTTAAAAGTTTGACGGCGGGAGCTTGCTCTTTATTTATTTTTTGACTACCTCAAAGCTATTATGCCAGGATGAACCATCACATCCTCCAGAGGGGTGGAATTATCGCTTGTCACCGCAGCATATGGAGCCCGGTGTGTTCACTGAGAATTCTTACTCAGGGCCGGGCAGCTGCTGTGTATATCCAGGGTTGGGTAGGTTACCTTCTAAATGTAATCCGTTACAGTTACTAGTTACCTATCCAAAATTATAATCAGTAAAGTAACTGAACTCAGTATCGTAATCAGATTACATTTTTACACTTTTAGATTACTTTCCCCTTAAGAGGCATTAGAAGAAGACAAAAATGTATGTTACCAATTGAACAACATATATTGCAGGATAAATCAATGTTAACGTTTACATAGCTGGCCATTTATGGACGTTAAATGTTACTTTATGGGTTGGTTATGTAGGCTTCTTCTAACCCATTGCTTTCTACTACATATCTGTATATTAATATTTATAATTTATAAGTAAAACATTTGATGTAGCAACTACAGATTGCCCAGTTAAGTCAATCAAAAGTGTGTGAGTTTGAGCATGTGTCCATTAGGCCTATGGATGAATCAATTTTTTTATCAGCATGAATTAGATTTAGCAATAAACGCCCCACTATTATTCCATAGGCAGAGATCCGCACTATGTAGATGTTGCAAGAGCACGTTTTTCACTGGCTGTCCACTGGTTTAAAAAACAAGAATTGACAGGCAGCTTAAACTTCTTGAATTCGACCATTATTGGGTTCAAATACACATTTAGATTTGTGAACAGCCATCCACAACAACCACAATCCGTCTGGCGCAAATAGCTAAGTGAGAAAACAGCAGTGTGATTCACATCAATGCGCTATGTAGATATCAATAATAAGTGGTATCCGTATTGCCGTAGACTACACCACTGATGTCATCCTTACCTCCAAGCGTTTATTCAAGTTGGATAATCTTTGGAATGCTGACAGCAGTCGCAACATTGGAAGACATAGCTTGGACTGTAGCCTACAAAAGCCTATTCCTGCACCTTTTCTGCAATCCATCAAACACATTTGGTGTGTCATCATACTGGTCTCGGCTCAGCTGGAATCACCTTAAACTTGTGCCTTTTTTCAATGCTGATCAATAAAATAAAAACAATTTCCGCAAGCATCCTTTCTGAATTTAGAAGTAATCCTTGAAGTAATCGTCTAGTTTTTCAAAAGCATCTGTAATCTGATTACAATATTTTTACTGGTAACATAATGGATTAGAGTTACTGTTTTTTTGTAATCCTTTACATGTAATCCGTTACACCCCAACCCTGTGTATAACTTCATTAAAAGCTGAGGCAAAGCAGAGCAAAAAAATAAACTCCTGTTGTTGTCAGCAATTATATACATTTCACGGTTTCTGAACCATCAGTAGCAAAGTGCTAGCCGGCCTGACAACAACTAAGTGCATCAGCGAGCAAAGCATCAAGCAGCGAGATAGCTCACCAATGATAATTTTGTGTTTTGCTTTAATTGTGTAATAGTAGTTATTTTCCAACTAGCGAGCAGTTCTAATTTGTTTTTCTTGATTTATTCATTCTGAAGGTAAATGCTGTAATAGGTGGAGAGGTATGAGTGAATGGAGGATGTTTTCTAATGGAGGGAATCATTTGGCTTCACCTGCTGTTTCTCTACAAAAAACTGTCAGCCCTTGGCTAGGCTGGATGCTGTTGACTATACAGATGAAACCATTATGGCTTTTGTGGGCAATGATACATAGGTAGTCTCAGCCAGCGTTGATTTTAGCATGTACATTTAAGTGGAACACATGCCAGCAAAGCCACTACACAACACAACACTAAACAATACATTAATTGCACTATAACGGTGACAAACGGTGCCCACAAACTGTTAGTGTATACATAAAGCTGTCCCAACAGCAGTCCCAACATCTTACCACTGCTACACATGGCTATCAGCAGAGCCTTGTCTGGCAGTGAAACAGTTAATTCAGCCTCATTTACTGCCTTTTAAAAAAACATAGCTGATATGGCTGACTTGCTTAAACAAATGTGGTTTCTAATGACAATTGAGATGTACAAACTATGGCATAAGGGGACGACAAGCAGATAAGAGGCAATCCATAATTTCAATATAGAAATTAATGAGCGATCTAGGCCGGATGTAACGTTAGTCAATATAACTATTTGTTTAGCACTACATCGACAGAATTCAGAACGCGAGCCGTTCTTACAGTATTCTCCCTGTACACCAAGTCAGAACCGTATGATAAATAAAGGGGGCATATAAGCAGACAGTGAAAGCTCTTACAATATTCAATGATTACATTTCTCATTTCTCATTTCTTCTTAGGGATAGGCATCCCATCAACGGGACAGTAGTAAATCATGCAGCGCCTTTAGAGAAACAACAAATGTCGGTACATACAGTTGAAGTCGGAAGTTTATATACACTTAGGTTGGAGTCATTAAAACTCGTTTTTTAACCACTCCACACATTTCTTGTTAACAAACTATAGTTTTGGCAAGTCGGTTAGGACATCTACTTTGTGCATGACACAAGTCATTTTTCCAACAATTGTTTACAGACAGATTATTTCACTTATAATTAACTGTATCACAATTCCAGTGGGTCAGATGTTTACATACACTAAGTTGACTGTGCCTTTAAACAGCGTGTAAAATTCCAGAAAATGATTTCATGGCTTTAGAAGTTTCTTATTGGCTAATTTACATAATTTGAGCCAATTGGAGGAGTACCTGTGGATGTATTTCTAGGCCTACCTTCAAACGCAGTGCCTCTTTGCTTGACATCATTGGAAAATCAGAAGAAATCAGCCAAGACCTCCACAAGACTGGTTCATCCTACAAACAATAGTATGCAAGTATAAACACCGTTTGACCACGAAGCCGTCAAACCGCTCAGGAACGAGACGCGTTCTGTCTCCTAGAGATGAATGTGCTTTGGTGCGAAAAGTGCTAATCAATCTCAGAACAACAGCAAAGGAACTTGAGAAGATGCTGGAGGAAACAGGTACAAAAGTATCTACATCCACAGTAAAATGACTCCTATATCGACTTAACCTGAAAGGCCGCTCAGCAAGGAAGCCACTGCTCCAAAACCGCCATAAAAAAGCCAGACTATGGTTTGCAACTGCACATTGGGACAAAGATTGTACTTTTTGGAGAAATGTCCTCTGGTGTGATGAAACAAAAATAAATTCAGTATTTTAAGCTTGACGTATCAGGGCTACCTCTCTACTACTTTGATAAGCCATGTTTTATTTGGAAGAAGGTACTCTGGTCAGATGAGTCTACAATTGAGCTTTTTGGCCATCAAGGAAAATGCTATGTGTGGCGCAAACCGAACACCTCTCATCCTCCCGAGAACACCATCCCCACAGTGAAGCATGGTGGTGGCAGCATCATGCTGTGGGGATGTTTTTCCATGGGCAGGGACTGGGAAACTGGTCAGGATTGAAGGAATGATGGATGGCGCTAAATACAGGGAAATTTTTAAGGGAAACCTTTTTCAGTCTTCCAGAGATTTGAGACTGGGACGGAGGTTCACCTTCCAGCAGGACAATGACCCTAAGCATACTGCTAAAGCAACACGCGAGTGGTTTAACTTGTTAGGGAGTGGTGGGGCGCTTGTTAAGGAGTGGTGATTATTCTTCCCCTGCAGCTAGGTAGATGCATCTGTATTTCACATACCCCTCCTCTCCAGGCATAAGTAATCACAGTAATAACAGTGGTAGTAAAAATGTGTGTTTGTTCTCATAGGGAAGAAATAAAACATTCACTGTTCACTTCACGCATCACAGCATCCTCTCTCTCACAGACCACGCTAGGTGTAGAATACAAAAGCAGGTAGGTTCTTTAATCTGAAGATTATGTGCTTGTGTGTGTGTGTGTGTGTGTGTGTGTGTGGGTGTGAGCGTGCATGGGCATGTGTGGTCAAACAGCCTCATCCAGAGCAGCCGTCCAGTCTAGAACAGTATGTAACTCTTCTCCCAACCCTGGGAACTTTACCTGAGTGTATTCTACCTGTTCACGAGGAAAAGGAATACCAAATATGTAAAACATGTACCTTGACTCTGTGGGGGAGGATCTGACAACCAAACGTCATTAGCCTATAGCGACACATGTCAAACAGGCTGTCTTTTAGTTAAACCCTCACACTGACAGACAGGCGGTTTAGACACACATACAACCGGTCATCACACACACACACACACACACACGCCAGGGACTGACTGATATTACAGGGATTCCGTGCCAATCCAGAGTTATTACCTTTGATGTGCCCTGAAGGCAGCGGTTAACCCCACAGTAAATTAAATGTTATTTTAACTCCTGAGAGAAAGTTCACCACACCAATAAATAATAAATTCCATTTAGCAGACGCTTACATTTTACGTATGGATGGCCCCGGGAATCAAACCCACAACCCTGGAATTGCTAACGCCATGCTTTACCATCTGAGGCATACAGAACCAGAACTAGTAAATACATTACCCCCTTATTTCAATGCATTACTCGTCTAATATGACAAATTGTTTAGGCCTAGATTCAATCAGATCAAGCGTTAACCTGCGATAGCAGACATCTGCAAAGCGGATGTTTTGCCGGTGTCAGAGGTGGAACTGCATGTAGAGATACTGGGGTGCAAGTAGAGCAAAAATATATATATATATATGGGGATGATGTAGTTGGGTGTGCTATGTACCGGTACAGTGATCGGTAAGCTGCTCTGACAGTTGATGCTTAAAGTTAGAGGTCTCCAGCTTCAGTGATTTTTGCAACTCGTTCCAGTCATGGGCAGCAGAGAACTGGAAGGAAAGGCGGCCAAAGGAAAGGCGGACAAATGTTGGCTTTGGGGATGACCAGTGAAATATACCTACTGGAGTGCGTAATATGGGTGGGTGTTGCTATGGTGACCAGTGAGCTGAGATAAGGCAGTGCTTTGCCTAGCAAAGACTTATTGATGACCTGGAGCCAGTGGGTTTGGCGATGAATATGTAGCGAGGGCCAGCCAGCGAGAGCATTCAGGTTGCAGTGGTGGGTAGTACAGTGGGGCAAAAAAGTATTTAGTCAGCCACCAATTGTGCAAGTTCTCTCACTTAAAAAGATGAGAGAGGCCTGTAATTTTCATCATAGGTACACTTCAACTATGACAGACAAAATGAGGAAAAAAAATCCAGAAAATCACATTGTAGGATTTTTAATGAATTTATTTGCAAATTATGGTGGAAAATAAGTATTTGGTCACATACAAACAAGCAAGATTTCTGGCTCTCACAGACCTGTAACTTCTTCTTTAAGAGGCTCCTCTGTCCTCCACTCGTTACCTGTATTAATGGCACCTGTTTGAACTTGTTATCAGTATAAAAGACACCTGTCCACAACCTCAAACAGTCACACTCCAAACTCCACTATGGCCAAGACCAAAGAGCTGTCAAAGGACACCAGAAACAAAATTGTAGACCTGCACCAGGTTGGGAAGACTGAATCTGCAATAGGTAAGCAGCTTGGTTTGAAGAAATCAACTGTGGGAGCAATTATTAGGAAATGGAAGACATACAAGACCACTGATAATCTTCCTCGATCTGGGGCTCCACGCAAGATCTCACCCCGTGGGGTCAAAATGATCACAAGAACGGTGAGCAAAAATCCCAGAACCACACGGGGGGACCTAGTGAATGACCTGCAGAGAGCTGGGACCAAAGTAACAAAGCCTACCATCAGTAACACACTACGCCGCCAGGGACTCAAATCCTGCAGTG
>QNTS01000057.1:62181-103263 GCA_003317085.1 Hucho hucho | reverse complement strand
AGGATAGTCAGTTTTACGAGGGTATGTTTGGCAGCATGAGTGAAGGAGGCTTTGTTGCGAAATAGGAAGCCGATTCTAGATTTAATTTTGGATTGGAGGTGCTTAATGTGAGTCTGGAAGGAGAGTTTACAGTCTAACCAGACACCTAGGTATTTGTAGTTGTCCACATATTCTAAGTCAGAACCGTCCAGAGTAGTGATGCTAGTCGGGCGGGAGGGTGCGGGCAGCAATTGGTTGAAGCATGCATTTAGTTTTACTAGCGTTTAAAAGCAGTTGGAGGCCACGGAAGGTGTGTTGTATGGCATTGAAGCTCCTTTGGAGGTTTGTTAACACAGTGTCCAAAGAAGGGCCAGATGTATACAGAATGGTGTTGTCTGCGTAGAGGTGGATCAGAGAATCACCAGCAGCAAGAGCGACATCATTGATATATACAGAGAAAAGAGTCGGCCCGAGAATTGAACCCTGTGGCACCCCCATAGAGACTGCCAGAGGTTCAACAGGCCCTCCGATTTGACACACTGAACGTAGTTGGTGAACCAGGCGAGGCAGTCATTTGAGAGTCTGCCGATAAGAATGTGGTGATTGACAGAGTCGAAAGCTTTGGCCAGGTCGATGAAGACGCCTGCACAGTGACTTTTATCAATGGCGGTTATGACATCGTTTAGGACCTTGAGCGTGGCTGAGGTGCACCCATGACCAACTCAGAAACCAGATTGCATAGTGGAGAAGGTATGGTGGGAATCGAAATGATCGGTGATCTGTTTGTTAACTTGGCTTTCAAAATTTTAGAAAGGCAGGGCAGGATGGATATAGGTCTATAACAATTTGGGTCTAGATTGTCTCCCCCTTTGAAGAGGGGGATGACCGCGGCTTTCCAATCTTTGGGGATCTCAGACGATACGAAAGAGAGGTTGAACAGGCTAGTAATAGGGGTGGCAACAATTTCGGCTGATAATTTTGGAAAGAGATGGTCCAGATTGTCTAGCCCAGCTGATTTGTAGGGATCCAGATTTTGCAGCTCTTTCAGAACATCAACTGTCTGGATTTGGGTGAAGGAGAAGTGTAGGGGCCTTGGGCAAGTTGCTACGGGGGGTGCAGAGCTGTTGGCCGGGGTAGGGGTAGCCAGGTGGAAAGCATGGCCTGCCGTAGAGAAATGCTTATTGAAATGATCGATTATCGTAGATTTATCAGTGGTGACAGTGTTTCCTAGCCTCAGTGTAGTGGGCAGCTGGGAAGAGGTGCTCTTATTCTCCATGGACTTTACAGTGTCCCAAAACATTTGGGAATTAGTGCTACAGGATGCACATTTCTGTTTGACTGTGTATATTGGTTCCTGACTTCCCTGAAAAGGAACAGATGAGGAGTAGGATAAGGGTACGGCTAAAGGCTTCGGGACAGAGGCGTTAGCCAGCAGTAGCCACTCGGTTGCAGCTAGCTAGCTGCGATTATCCGGCGTAATGGTCCAGAGCTTGCAGCAGAAATCCAGTGATGTGGTGGAGAAAAAACAATCCGATATGCTCTGGGTTGATATCACGCTGTGCAGACTGGCAGGTATTGACCGAGCTGAAGCTGTCTGGTGTCCGAGTTAACGGTGAAGACTGCTAGCAGTGGCTAACTGACTACTAGCTAGTAGCTAGTTAGCTGGCTAGGTTCTGATGGAGGTTCCGGTTCTAAAGTATAAAAACAGCAGATTTGTGCCACATTGGGTGAGGCGGGTTGCAGGAAAGTATATTCAGTTCATAGTTGGCAAGTGAGATTAAAATATATACGAAATACATACAAAAAAACGTGGAAAACCTCTATTTACACAGGACAAGACAAACACACGTCCGACTGCTACACCATCTTTGGTTCTGGCCCAAGTTGTATACATAAAGGTGTATACAAGAGATCACCATGATGTCCCAATAGCAAGTAAATGTAGTTTTGGGTGGAGAATGTTGCGTTCTGTGCATGGTTCTCTGCATGGCTGTGCTCTGTATTTACAGATCAGTAATTGTGTAATGTAGTTGAAAGTACACTAAGGAGCTGGCAAAATCAACTTTCCAATAACATGACTCATTGTCAGTGTTGCTGTGCTATTTCATGGTGTTATCTCAAAAGTATCCAGCAGATGACGGTAGTGAGCCACTACCTACATTACCTGCCTATGCGAGGTTAGTGCGCCATGTCAAACGGTTTGTTCACAATAAACAACAAGCAATAATATGATAGCCGGTGCCTGTTCACTCATCATAGATGAAGGATATCACAGTCAAGCAATAATATTGTCTTTTAAACAGAGGTTGTTGTTTTCTGTGTTTAACATTAACTCTCAAATTGCAATGATTAAATTTACATGTCAACATGTAGGCTATGGCTTATGCCAGACAAGTAGCTAGCTAAGCTAGCTAGCTAGTACACGTCCTGATCACCTCAACTCCAGCTCAGCAACTAACGCATGGCAGGCTATGGAACCATCATCAGTATCAGGTGAGGAAATATTTGTGTGCAGTTGTAGCAACCAACCCAGCTTATTCATTGAAAATGAGGGTTGTCTTTGCCTGCTAACGTGACATGACCGACATCAGCATTCTTCCATGCCTGCAAGATAGTCAAGGTAATGCCAATGGCTGAGGCAGGGATAGCCAGCTAGCGCACACACTGGCAGGCAGCTTGTGGTCATTCGGTGTTCAAACAAGATAGCTGAAAATCATTTGGGGGCTACATAAATGGAACAGAATAGCTATCTATCCAACGTTGCAGTTAGAGCTAGCTGGCTGGCTACAGTACTAGTCAAAAGGATGGACACACCTACTCATTCAAGGGTTTTTCTTTATTCTTACTTTCTACATTGTAGAAAGACATCAAAACTATGAAATAACACATGAAACCATGTAGTAACCAAACAAGTGTTAAACAAATCAAGATGTATTTCACATTTTATATTCTTCATAGTAGCCACCCTTTGCCTTGATGACAGCTTTGCACAATCTTGGCATTCCCTCAACTAGCTTCACCTGGAATGCTTTTCCAACAGTCTTGAAGGAGTTCCCACGTATGCTGAGCACTTGTTGGCTGATTTTTCTTTACTCTGCAGTCCTACTCATCCCAAACCATCTCAATTGGGTTGAAGTCCGGTGATTGTGGAGGCCAGGTCATCTGATGCAGCACTCCATCACTCCCCTTCTTGGTCAAATAGCCCTTACACAGCCTGAAGGTGTGTTGGGTAAATGTTCTGTTAACAAAAAAAAGTTAGTCCCACTGAGCGCAAACCAGATAGGTTGGCGAATCGCTGCAGAATGCTGTGATAGCCATGTTGGTTACATATGTCTGCCTTGAATTTAAATTACAGACAGTGTCACCAGCAAAGCACCCCCACACCATCACACCTCCTCCTCTATGCTTCACGTTGGGAACCACACATGCAGAGATCATCCGTTCACCTACTCTGCATCTCACAAAGACACGGCGGTTGGAACCAAAAATCTCACATTTGGACTCATCAGATCAAAGGACAGATTTCCACTGGTCTAATGTCCATTGCTCATGTTTCTTGGCCCAAGCAATTCTCTTCTTATTATTGTTGTCCTTTAGTACTGGTTTCTTTGCAGCAATTCGACCATGAAGGCCTGATATACGCAGTCTCCTGTGAACAGTTGATGTTGAGATATGTCTGTTACTAGACCTCTGAAGCATTTATGACATTTTCTTGACATCTGTATTGAATGACCTTCATGTCTTAATGTAATGAGGGATTGTCGTTTCTCTTTCCTTATTTGAGCTGTTCTTGCCATAAAATGGATTGGTCTTTTACCAAAAAGGGCTATCTTCTGTATACCACCCCTACCTTGCCTATTGACAAGGCACACCTGTTCATTTAAATGCATTCCAGGTGACTACCTCATGAAGCTGGTTGAGAGAATGCCAAGATTGTGCAAAAATATATTTTGATTTGTTTAACACTTTCTTGGTTACTACATGATTCCACATGTGCTATTTCATAGTTTTGATGTCTTCCCTACTATTCTACAATGTAGAAAATAGTAAAAAATAAAGAAAAACCCTTGAATGAGTAGGAGTCCAATCTTTTGACATTTATAAGTCAAAAAATGGACGTAGCAACTACAGATTGCCCCTTTAAGTATATCAAAAGTGTACAGGTTTGAGCATGTGTCCATTAGGTCTATGGATTTGTACTTCTTATCAGCATGAATTAGATTGAGCAATAAAAGCCGCACTTCTTTTCCATAGGCTGGGATCCGCACTATGCAACTGTTGCAAGAGCAAATTTTTCACTTGCCAGCCACTGTTTTCAAAAACAATTAAGGTCACAGTTATGAAAACTAAGGACACTAAAGAGGCCTTTATACTGACTCTGAAAAACACCAAAAGAAAGATGCCCAGGGTCCCTGCTCATCTGCCTGAATGTGCCTTAGGCATGCTGCAAGGAGGCATGAGGACTGCAGATGTGGCCATACTGTGAGACGCCTAAGACAGCGCTACAGGGAGACTGAACGTCCTCGCAGTGGCAGACCACATGTATCAATACCTGCACAGGATCGGTACATCCGAACATCATACCTGCGGGACAGGTACAGGATGGCAACAACAACTGCCCGAGTTACACCAGGAAAGCACAATCCCTCCATCAGTGCTCAGACTGTTCGCAATAGGCTGAGAGAGGCTGGACTGAGGGCTTGTAGGCCTGTTGTAAGACAGGTCCTCACCAGACATCACAGGCAACAACGTTGCCTATGGGCACAAACCCACCGTCGCTGGACCAGACAGGACTGGCAAAAAATGGTCTTTAGTGACGAGTCATGGTTTTGTCTCACCAGGGGTGATGGTCAGATTCGCGTTTATCGTCGAAGGAATGAGCGTTACACCGAGGCCTGTACTCTGGAGCGGGATCGATTTGGAGGTGGAGGGTCTGTCATGGTCTGGGGCTGTGTGTCACAGCATCATCGGACTGAGATTGTTGTCATTGCAGGCAATCTCAATGCTGTGCGTTACAGGGAAGACATCCTCTTCCCTCATGTGGTACCCTTCCTGCATGCTCATCCTGACATGATCCTCCAGCATGACAATGCCAGCAGCCATACTGCTCGTTCTGTGAGTGATTTCCTGCAAGACAGGAATGTAAGGATGGAACGTCTGGGACCTGTTGGATCGGAGGGTGAGGGCTAGGGCCATTGCCCCAGAAATGTCCGGGAACTTGCAGGTGCTTTGGTGGAAGAGTGGGGTAACATCTCACAGCAAGAACTGACAAATCTGGTGCAGTCCATGAGGAGGAGATGCACCGCAGTACTTAACTTCTTAGGTGAGGTGACGGTTTTGGAGAGTCTGGCATGCCCAAAGCAAAATGCCTGCCACTCAGGCTCAGAAAATAGGATATGCACATAATTAGTACTATTGAATAGGAAACACTCTGAAGTTTCTAAAAGTGTTAACATAATGTCTGTGAGTATAACAGAACTCATTTAGCAGGCAAAAACCTGAGAAAAAAACATTCGGAAATCAGTTTCTGGTGACCTTTGGTTCTGTTAGACACACTCCCTATTGAATCCATTTGTTACCAGGACTGAGACTGCAGTACCTATGGCTTCCACTAGATGTCAGCAGTCTATATACGCCAGACTCTCCAAAACCGTCACCTCGGGAGCAGCTTTTTCTAACAAAAGAACCATTGGATGTCTTCGTTGGACACTTGGGAAGCCCTCAGCAGAAGTTCTTCGAAAGGTAAGGGATTTTATATTAGCTAGCGCCCCACTGCTCCCTAAGTAGTTAACTTCTTTGGGAGCAGCGCACGAGGTGACCGTTTTGGAGAGCCTGGCGTGCCCAAAGTAAAATGCCTCCCATTCAGGCCCAGAAAATAGGATATGCACATATTTAGTACCATTGGATAGGAAACACTCTGAATTTTCTAAAAGTGTTAACATTTTGTCTGTGAGTATAACAGAACGGATATGGCAGGCGAAAACCTGAGGAATTTCTGTCCTGGAAAAAGTGGTTTTGACACATTGCCTCATTTAGAACCCCTCCCTAAAGAAAATGCCCATATAAGGGCATATGAATGCAGTACCTATTGCTTCCTCTGGATGTCAACAGTCTCGAGAAAGTGTTCTGATTCTTTTTAGATGCTTTTAGAGCATAGAAGAAGACGAATAAGGAAGTGGCCACACAGATGTCAATAGAAGTAAACGCGCGTTCACGGCTGGCGCGCTCTTTGGTTTTTTCCTTTCTTATCACCCAGTTTATATTCCGGTTGAAATATTATACTATTTATACATACAAGTGTTCCTAAGGATACATTTAAAATTATGTTTGATTGTTCTTGGACAAGTTTATAGGTATAAGTTGAACGAGTTCTCTTCACGTTTCAATGGAGGAGTCAACGCTATATTTTCTCATTATAACGCGCCAACCAAACAGAGATTTATGGATATAATACATAACTTTTTATAACAAAAGAACCATGGATTGTATTCGTTGGACACTTGGGAAGCCCTCAGCAGAAGTTCTTCAAAAGGTAATTGATTTGTTTTCGCTGTGAAATGTGTTATGTGTGAACCGTGAAGGCTTATGAATTTATGGTATTGGGAAAAATATGTTAGGTGCTACCCTCAAACAATCAAATGTGTTGCTTTCGCCGTAAAGCCTTTTTGAAATCTGACAATGCTGTGATATTGTCAAGAAGCAGAGCTTTTGATGACTATGCAACACTTGTATATTGATGAATGTTTAATAATTCAACTTTTGGATTTTGAATTTGGCACCTCACATTTCACCGGGTAGCGCTAGCGCCCCACCACTCCGTAAGTAGTTAACGAGTCTGCGGCGCTGCACATGATGTGGGTCCGCCGCCCATGCGAGCCTATTGTCAACAAACAGATCTGTTTAAGCTGTTCAAAACGTTGTTTAATTGCACCCAGTTAATTCGCTAGGGAAGGTCTCAGTAGTAGAGAAGCCTCCTACAAATAGAATGAGTGTGTGTGTGTGTGTGTTTTTGCATAGCGTGTGCGTGTGTGTGTGTGTGTTTGTGTGTGTGTGTGTGTATTTGCATGTGTGTGTGTATTTGCGTGTGTGTGTGTGTATTTGCATGTGTGTGCGTGTGTGCATATGTGGGAGGCCAGATGTCCAGAGCATCTGAATTAACAGTGGACAGTTAATTCAGTGAGGAGAATAATCAGAGAGATGAGGGGCTGATCGCACTGGGCAGCCTATCGACTGGCTTTGGCTTAGAAGTAGAAAAAGGGATTTGCGGTGCAGTTCAGTGTCTGTGTGCCAAAGCCCTAAGATAGACACGGCTCGGTGGAAGTATCATTGCAATAAACACCCTGAGTGGAGTGTCCAGTCTCTGGTTTGAATGAAATCCTCTGAATTATTTGGCCACATTATAATGGTATAACTGGAAGCTGTTACAACAGCTGTTACTGGTGCACATAACAATGTCAACATGGTGAATTATATTGACTGCTAGATCACCATGAAGATGCTTTGAAGGCTGAGGCAGCCCAGTATATACTAAGTGGTTATCTTAAAACTGTTCTTAGAATTGTTTTCTATACGTCAATTGACCTCTCTTGTTAATCAATATGGTACTACTGTTGATGGTCAGACAAATCTCTTGTTAAATAGCCAATAGTCTATTGGCCATATGTCAGATGACTTGAGGCTGGTAATAAACTCACTAAACCATGCCCTTCATTGTGTCCACACAGGTCTGTTTTAATATTTAGAGACCACCCGTTATGATGATACTATGATCAGATGAATGATCTGCCGTGATATCTGCTGCATCTCTTTCTCAGTGGCTTTCTCAGTGCATCTCAGTGGTGGCTAATGGGCCAACAGGCTACAGTGATTATCACGCTGGGTTCTCAGGGTTTCAGTACTTAGATTCAGAAATTCTGCTCCAGATCATATCTGTCTGACCACAACAGATTCATCACCAAACCACTCGACCGGAAAAGCCAGCGGTGAAAGTTTGGTTCAGATGTACGTACCATCAGTACCGGCTGTTTCAGGCTGTTCCTGGTACCCATCCTCACCCTGAAAGGCGTGCGCCAGGCTAGCAGTGCCACGGCAGTGTGTCTGCCTGCCTTCCTTCCAGTACATATGCCAGTATGGACCTCAGCAGGCAAAGACACACACGGCCTACTGCACAAACCAAATGGCTGGGAGACAGATTGGGATTAAACGCTCCATTAACTCCATAATATTGCATATTTCTCTCTCTCACTGTGAAGGCGGTAGGCGAGGGAGGGCAACATTGTGTTGTGGTGCATATGCAAAGGAGAGAAAATGTTTTTGTCACCATAATCATTCCCCACATTGACAAGCAAATAACATGACCTCAATAGCTATATCCAATTGCATTGTTTGTTATATTTCTACTGAGGGGCCAAATGAGAATGGGGTTAAATCCCATTATGGTAGAACAAAACCAAAATGGCAGCACTTCATGGCACAGTGACTTGTAACATATTTGTTTTGCTATTTTTCAAAAATGTCCTCAAAGGATTGTGACTCCGGCATTCTTTAAGCTGTTCCCTTTCATTTATTGTTTCTGATGTTTTCCTTTCTTCCTTTCTCTCTTATTTTAGAGTCGGTTTCTGTATATGCAGACAGGGAAACAACAACTGCCATTTTATCTTTTGAGGAGCCTTGGCTAAAGCCAAGAAGCTGTGCTCCTTGACAGTCTGAGGGCAAGCCGGTTGTTTTATCTGCCACCCTTAGAGAGATCAGCCCACAAAACAACACAAAGACTAAAATACAGGGAGTCAGTGGAGGGGCTGTGAGATGCCCTCTTCTTTCAGAGGTTTAGGGGCAGTGAACAGATACACTCTAAAGGCAACAGAACATTTCAGAATGATTAATAATACAGGCTCAGCTCCAGAGGAGAGAAGGGACTTTGCTTGAAATTCTCCATGAGACTAGCTTGGAGGAAAATGGCCCATTCGCCATCCTTAAGTTGACGATTCAAATGTAATTAGAGGGAATCTAAACATCTCGACAACAAGAGGATAAGTCAACTGTAGGCCTAAGCAGCAGGGCGCCACTGACCTTGGTTGATTTCTTTGTTTTCAGACAACAATGTTTTCCCATTAGCCTTAAGTCTTGTTTTTTAACTCAACACACTGAACTATGCAAATGGGATACACAAGGGTCCATGGTTAAAATAAGCACAATTCATTATGTCAAATATTCATCAGCTAAACAAATGCACTTTCTTTATAATTCATAAGAAACAGTGGCCAGTTCTGAAAAAGGCAGAACTATAGGGACAGTGTGTGTCTTTAGTGGGAGCACAGAGCAGTCAGAACCACAAAGACATGAGGAACGCAACTGAGATAATGGATAAATTCTCTGAGGAACTGTAAGATGAAACTGCTGACGACAGAGCCCATTATAAACCACTCGTACTTTCATGTTTATCCAACAATGCAGTCAGTCGTATGTTAGAAGTTGGAAAAGCATCTAACATTCTCTAACTGTCGACATATAGCATGATTTGTAAACACCAATGCTTTTGAACCCAAACTTTTCTGATCAATAACGCAATTGGTTGCGTGCTATATTTCATTCAATTCAATATTTTCCCTTTCAAACAGCAGCGCAATGAATCCTACAGTACCATGACACCATAATCAGTTATAACTGAATATATAAAGACTGCATATTTTCTTATTCACTGCACGTTGGCAATCACTTTAATGTGTTACAATTAGATCAGCATTTAGAGTTGCCCTGACCTAAGAAGTCATTGAAAAAGCCTAAATACTGAGATTTTGAAAACATTTACTGAACTAATTCCATTAAATTATGCATCTGGATTGCAGTGTATTCATTTTGGCAGACTTTTGAATGGAAGTTGGAATTGAATTTAGCATCTTCTCCTCTGAAAAGTTAATGATGTCAGAAGGAGAGGAATTTGTTTTGAGTCTGTGCAAGAAGCCCATAGGGATGAAAGAAGTCTTCATTCAACAACACGTTTTGTGATAGGCCAGGATACAAACATAGCTATAACAACAATTCAGAAATATACTAGAAAGAAAGTGGTGGTCCTAAGGAGCAAACGAAGAAAGGCCTATGAAGCAGACAAGTCATTACTCATCTTGAAGACTAGATATAACTAGTTGTTATACTTAGAGAGATAAGTCAAAGTAAAGGGATAATGTAGCCAGTATTATTTCTACAAAATGATGTCACTAAGTACATAAATGTCTTGCTTTGAGGCTTATTTAAAAAGACAAAACAAACACCACACAGCTAAGCAACACTGTATTATTAATACTGCTTATTCTGAGCCGTTTGTCACCCACCACGGCATTACCATCGTTTTGTCTCATTTAGCTAGTAAGAGGGGCACAGCAGTGTTTTCCATTGTTGCTAAGGTCGCAGCCTTTATAAATCCTTCAGTGTTGGCAGGAACAGAGAGTTGATGAGTGCCAGAGAGAGCTAGCATCAACACGGGACAACCTAAAAGCATCGACACGGCATCAACACGGGTCGGCCAGCCAATCGACACGGGACAACCTAAAAGCACACCACTTTGACACAGCTATGACCGAAAGGGACTTTTTCCTAACAGGTTAAGGGAATTAGGTTAAGGTTAAGAAAAGGGCTAGGGTTAGCAAAAATACTTCGCTAACCTGTAAGAAAATCGCTTTGGGCGAAGTGGCATGTTTTTAGGGAGTCCCCATTCACCATGCCATCCCTCACCTCATTTAGAGGGTGGAGAGAGCAGCAGAGTGGCTCCCTATGGGGAACCTCACCACCATGGCCACTGTGCCCTCTCCACCCACCTCACAGCACATGCTAAATGTTCAGCATCCATTGCTTTCCTTAAACACTGATGTTGCGGCCATTTTGAAAGCCTTATCAAAAGTGTTGTCACCCTATTAAATGTGACCCGATTCAGGAAACTAGGCGTATGTCGCAAGTCACGACTTCACAGGATAGCCTTTTGAACTTACTTTTTTTATTTTTATCAAAATGCGTTTTTCTTTTTCTGTGTTGTTTTGAAATCAGTGGAACACAACGGGCCAAACAAGCTGTGCAAACTAAACGGAAACAACACAGGATGTCTTATGAAAGGGGTTGCAGTCTGCCGTGAAGCTTTCATCCATGTATACGGGTGGGTATAATTTGTGGAACGTTCCAACAGGAATCTGTTCCAAAAACTTTGTAAATAACAAGGATGCCAACAAACACATACAACGTAGCATGATCAATTCACCTAGCTAACTAGCTGCCGAATAGGCATAAACTCACCACGTAGCTTATTTCTTAATGTTTGTCCATAGGCTACCTGGGTGAGGACAGACATTTTTCTCAATAAACGTGGTGAGTGAAAAATGTAACAAAATGTCCCACTCCCTACCCGCTATCTTACTCTGTCGCTATACAACTTTTTATGCGTTTGTTGGCAACCTTGTTATTTACAAAGTTTTTTGGAACAGATTCCTGTTGGAACGTTCCACAAATTATGCCCACTCCATTTATACAGCCAGGTAAGAATCTAGCTACAGATTCAGATATTAAACATTTCTAATTTTGTCAGAACGTTTTTTAATTGCAAGCTAAAGCTTGCTGTTAGCTAGCCAGCTGGAGTTCGATGGCTGGCTTGCTAACTAACAATGAACCTAACATTATTTGGTTAACTTCAGCTTGCTATGACAATCGGTTTGTTTTGCTAGTAACTTTACTCTATGGATTGGGATAGCTACATTAACATTAACGTGACATGTCTAAACAAAAGATCCCAAGTTAAAGCTTGCTGTTAGCTTGCTAACATTAGCTGAGGTTAGGTGGCTGGCTTGCTAGCTAACATTAACTTATGTGTATGAAGTGTGTGTAACGTTAGTGAGGTTTTCTTAGAATGCCATTTCGCATTGCTAGTTATAGCCTAATGTTAGCTAGCTAACATTTAACTTTTTGGTTTAGCTAGCTATGACAATCGGTTTGTATTGCTAGTTAAAGCTTGCTATTAGCTAGCCAGCTGACGTTAGATGGCTGGCTAGCTACAATAGCTAACATTACCTGTATGAGCTGTGTATAGTGATGTTATCTCAATGCCATTTCACATCTATTGTATAATAATGCTAAAATATTTGCCATTCAGCATAAATCAGTAGAACACACCTGACTAATCCGCCAGTCATACAGTCATCAAAAAGAGAGCTGGCCCAAGCAAGCATAGGCAGCAGCGCAGTTATCAACTGCATGCACCATTTCTTCACCAACTACGGAGAACACGTGTGGAAAACACGTGTGGACCTGAATTGTAATAACTGCAGTGGCCAAAGCAAGAACAAGTTGTGCTCTGGTATTGTGCCTGGTGGACCATGCACAAGCTCCACCACAATCTGTACCTTCACTTCCTGATCACAGGAAGTTTGCCCCTTACTTGTGCTTCGGCCTCATCAAGGAGCGCTTCAGAAAGACCAGAGTGAACACTTTGACTGAGATTGCTCGTGTTGTGAAGGACAGCACTGTGACAGGGGTCAACATCCCACGGCTGGTTGGACTGGAGGATGGTACGGTGCTGATGGAAAGCTATGGCTGGCATCAACACCTGACTCCGTACTTCAGGCTGCTGCCACAGATCACGCAGTACCAGCACACAAAATATTTTCTTTGTATGAGGTTATTCTTATCTAAACTTGGGAGGTGAATTGATGTTGTGCAGGGTTGTAATGTTTTCAGATTTTTTTGTTATTCCCTGTTTTACAGCTTCGATACTCTGGAGCCTGATGTTGTCGCCAAGGAGCGTTCGGACTGTTGGGACCAGGCTTCAGCTGCTGCTCAACGTTTACATCCTTCCTCCCATAGATGCTCTGCCTGTAAAGCACCACCTGGACTGGACACAGCTAGACAATATCTTTTTGACAAGATCAGGGAGTTTTGCGACGAAGAGGCTATGGACATCACATGACCTGCACCAAAGTCAAGGTCAGGACAGAACAGCCTCTCCGAATACAGATTCCCTTGTTCATGCGTGGTTTGGACGGACCAGTAATCAGCACTATCTGCAGTGCCTCTATTCACATGACTCTCTCCTAACACACACGCCATACGTTGCTGCTATTTTTTTTTATCCTGCTGCTCAGCCACTTTACCTCTGATTGTATGCATATAACTACCTTGTCTATCACTGATATCATTATTGATATTGTCCTCGTACATACTGTATATATTTTATTTATATTGACACTATCTATTTCTGATATTGCTACTATGCAAGTAACCATTTGGCTTTACCGTTTACATCTTCTGTAGATACCATCCACTTAGCAAGCAAAATATTGATATATAAAATGAATATTGATATGTGTCGTCGTAACATGATTTTGTGACATACCACAACAATATCATGTGACCGTATCACGTGTCCACCACTTAAATATATGGCGCATGCATCTGTTTATGTACTGTACATGTGCACCTCACTCAGGTTTCAACTCAGGTTGCATGGCCTTAACTTATGTAAAGAATACTATGTGATAAGTGCATGTGTAACAGTATATAAAGTATGCTAATGTACTGGTGTGAAGGCATTTGGGCAGTAGTGTAAAGTACTTAACTAGACAGGGAGCGGTGGGTCGCTAGCGACCCACTCCCGACACCACCAGGTAAAATGTAAAGCGCCAAATTCAAAATCCCAAAGTTGAATTATTAAACATCTACCAATATACAAGTGTTTCATACTCATCAAAAGCTCTGTTTCTTGGCAATATCACAGCGATGTCAGATTTCAAAAAGGCTTTACGGCGAAAGCACTACATTTGATTGTTTGAGGACAGCACCTCACATACTTTCTCATAGCCATGAATTCATTAGCCAGCGTGGCACACACATAACACATTTCACAGCGAAAACAAATCAATTACCTGTTGAAGAACTTCTGCTGAGGTCATCCTAAGTGTCCAACGAAGACAATCCATGGTTCTTTTGTTAGAAAAAGTCATGCATTATATCCATAAATCTCCATTTGGTTCACGCGTCATAGTCAGAAACGACAGCCTCCACTAGTCCATTGAAACGTGGCGCGAACTCGTTCATCTTATACCTATAAACTTGTCCAAGAACATTCAAACNGACGGTAAATAAGACACTGCGCGACTTCTCGGGCGCGCGCCCTGGGTACTGTTGACATCAAGGGGGGACTCACTTGTTTGGTCTTTTTCTCTGGTCTAAAGCATCCAAAATGGAGGGAAACACCGTCTCGAGGCTGCTGACATCATAAGGAAGCGATGTGTACTGCATTCATATGCCCTTATATGGTCATTTTCATGAGGGAGGGGTTCCCAAATGAGCAATGTGTCAAAATCACTTTTTCCAGGACAGAAATTCCTCGGGGTTTTGCCTGCCATATCCGTTCTGTTTCACTCACAGACAAATGGTTAACAGTTTTGGAAAATTCAGAGTGTTTCCTATCCAATGGTACTAAATATATGCATATCCTATTTTCTGGGCCTGAATGGGAGGCATTTTACTTTGGGCACGCCAGGCTCTCCAAAACCGTCACCTCAGGAGCTGCTCCCTGAGAGGTTAAGTAAAAATACTTTAAAGTACTACTTAAGTAGTTTTTTGTGGTATCTGTACATTACTTTACTATTTAGATTTTAAATATTTATATTTTAAATATTTTAAACTTTTACTTCACTACATTCGTAAAGAAAATAATGTACTTTTTACTCCATACATTTTCCTTGACACCAAAAACTACTTCTTACATTTTGACAGGAAAAATGTCAATTTCAAACACTCAGTGTAGCAGGTAAAGCGGAGTCAGGCGCAGGTCAACAGAGATGAGTAATCACGTATCTTTACTCAAACAAACTACAAATTCCAAGTAGTAAATATAACAAGCTCACAAAACTGACCAACTTACAATAAAAAAACACGCACAAAACCATGGGGGAAACAGAGGGTTTAAATAAGGAACATGTAATTATTGGAATAGAAACCAGGTGTGTATAATGAAGACAAAACAGACTAAAATTTTAAAGTGGATCGGCAGTGGCTAGAAGACCGGTGATGTCGACCGCCGAACGCCGCCCGAACAAGGAGAGGGACCGACTTCGGCGGAAGTCGTGACATATCAAGAGAACATCCCTAGTCATCCCTACTGCCTCTGATCTGGCAGACTCACTAAATACAAATGCTTCGTTTGTAAATTATGTCTGAGTGTTGGAGTGTGCCCCTGGCTATCCATTAATAAAAAATAATAAAATTGTGCCGTCTGGTTTGCTTAAGGAAGTACTTTTGATACTTAAGTACATTGTGCCCTTGGCTAGTCGGCAATACATTATTCTTTTCTTTTTTTTAACACAATTGGGCCGTCTGGTTTAATGTAAGGAATTTGAAATTATTTATACTTTTACTCAAATATGACAATTTAGTACTTTTTCCACCACTGGATGTGGCTGGGGGTTATAGCATTTCTTTCACATGACCAATAAATTTAGGTAAGTGTCATCTAATATCTAATATTTATTAAATATTTTTATCTGGACACTTTCTGTTTATTTGGAATTTTTCCTTATTGTAGGCTACTACCACTTTTAGTCTTTAGCGCGTGTGAATCCTTAAAGAGATCGGTGGGGCTGGCTTAAGAGGGTGTGAACAATGCTGAATGGGTGTAGACAAAGGAGAGCTCTCTAGTAGGTACCAAAACATACATAGCCTCTTTTCTCAAAAGTGAGTTTACAAACGTTCAAAGTAGAATTACTTTCCCATTGTTCCTCAAAACTGCCTTGTATGGTATACCATTTTGTATCTCTGAGTTTCTACTTTTATCCAATGTAAAAAAACAGATTAAAATGTTGCTACATAAGACTGAATCCAGGTGGTGAGTCACAAATTGGATCTGTCCTAAGGACCTGAATTATTTAATGACCTACATGAGGCTCAGTTGTTGATTGGGGTTGGTTATGTTTTCACTTGCCACTGCAGAAATATGTATTCAATGTTTATGTATTCCTATTAGTTGGTTAAATGTACATATCAACAATAGGTTATATCATTGGCAACACTTGCAGATCGCGATAGGCTTCGTTGGATGTGCTCAAGTCTTTCTGTTCACCTGACCTAGAATGCCGACTGTATTATGTAAGGAATTCTAGGTCAGGTGAACAGAAGGACTTGAGTTCCTGTATGTGTTACAATTACACCATGAGTCGTTAATCATGTAACATACACCGCCGCCCTTCTTCTTCCCAGAGAGATGTTTATTCCTGTCGGCGCTACACACAAAGAATCCCGGTTGGTGTACCAACAATTACACCATGAGTCGTTAATCGTCAGTTATTGTCACAGCCGTGTATGTACATCCCCCCTCAAGCCGATACAAGGAACTCCACTGGACTCTATGCAAACTGGAAACCACATATTCTGAAGCTGCATTTATTGTAAACTGGGTATTTTAACAAAGCAAATTTGAGAAAAAGGCTACCCAAATTCTATCAGCATATTGATGGTAGTACCCGGGCTGGCAAAACACTGGACCACTGCTACTCTAACTTCCGCGATTCATACAAGGCCCTCCCCGCCCTCCGTTTGGCAAATCTGACCATGACTCCATTTTGCTTCTCCCCTCCTATAGGCAGAAACTCAAACAGGATGTACCCTTGACAAAGACCATTCAACGCTGGTCTGACCAATCAGAATCCGCACTTCAAGATTGTTTTGATCAATGCAGATTGGAACATGTTTATTTATTTATTTTTATTTCACCTTTATTTAACCAGGTAGGCAAGTTGAGAACAAGTTCTCATTTACAACTCATTTACAACATGTGTTAGCCTCAGAGAATAATATAGATTTATACTCTGATACGGTGAGTGAGCTTATAAGGAAGTGTATAGGAGATGTTGTACCCACTGTGACTATTAAAACCTACCCTAACCAGAAACCGTGGACAGATGGCAGCGTTCGCGCAAAACTGAAAGTGCGAACCACCGCATTTAACCATGGAAAGATGACAGGGAATATGGCCGAATAAAAACAGTGTAGTTATTCTCTCCGCAAGGCAATCAAACAAGTGAAGTGTAGGTATAGGGGCAAATTGGAGTCGCAATTCAATGACTCAGACACGAGGCGTATGTGGCAGGGTCTACAGACAATCTCGGACTACAAAAACCAGCCACAAAAACCAGCCACGTCACGGACAACGACGTCTTGCTTCCAGAAAAACAAAACACCCTCTTTGCCCGCTTTGAGAATAAAACAGTGCCACCGACGCGGCCCACTACCAAGGACTGTGGACTCTCCTTCTCCGTGGCCGATGTGCGTAAGACATTAAAACGTGTTAACCCTCGCAAGGCTGCCGGCCCAGACGGCATCCCTAGCTGCGACCTCAGAGCATGTGCAGACCAGCTGGCTGGTGTGTTTACGGACATATTCAATCTCTCTCTATCCCCGTCTGCTGTCCCCACATGCTTCAAGACGCCACCATTGTTCCTATACCCAAGAAGGCAAAGGTAAATGAACTGAATGACTATCGCCCCGTAGCACTCACTTCTGTCATCATGAAGTGCTTTGAGAGACTAGTCAAGTATCATATCACCTCCACCTTACCTGTCACCCTGGACCCACTGCAATTTACATACCGCCCCAATAGGTCCACAGACGTTGCAATCGCCATCACACTGCACACTGCCCTATCCCATCTGGACAAGAGGAATACCTATGTAAGAATGCTGTTCATTGACGACAGCACAGCATTCAACACCATAGTACCCTTCATACTCATCATTAAGCTTGAGTCCCTGGGTTTCAACCCCGCCCTGTGCGATTGAGTCCTGGACTTCCTGACGGGCCACCCCCAGGTGGGGAAGGTCAGAAAAAACATCTCCACTTCCTCAACACTGGGGACCCACAAGGGTGCGTGCTCAGCCCCCTCCTGTACTCCCTGTTCACCCATGACTGCATAGCCGTGCACGCCTCCAACTCGATCATCAAGTTTGCAGACGACACAACAGTAGAAGGCTTGATCACCAACAACGACGAGACAGCAAATAGGGAGGTGAGGGTACTCAGAGTGTGGTGTCAGGTAAACAACCTCTCACTCAACATCCGCAAAACAAAGGAGATGATCGTGGACTTCAGAAAACAGCAGAGGAAGCACCCCCATATCCACATCGACGGGACAGCAGTGGAGAAAGTGGAAGGTTTTAAGTTCCTCGGCGTACACATCAACGACAAACTGAAATGGTCCACCCACACAGACAGTGTGGTGAAAAAGGCGCAACAGCGCCTCTTCAACCTCAGGAGGCTGAAGAAATTTAGCTTGTCACCGAAAACCCTCACAAACTTTTACAAATGCACAATTGAGAGCAGCCTGTCGGGCTGTATCACCGCCTGGTACGACAACTGCACCGCCCACAACCGCAGGGCTCTCCGTGGGTGGTGCGGTCTGCACAACTCACCACCGGGGGCAAACTACCTGCCCTCCAGGACACCTACAGCACCTGATGTCACAGGAAGGCCAAAAAGATCATCAAGGACAACAATCACCTGAGCCGCTGCCTGTTCACCCCGCTATCATCCAGAAGGCGAGGTCAGTACACGTGCATGAAAGCTGGGACCGAGAGACTGAAAAATAGCTTCTATCTCAAGGCCATCAGACTGTTAAACAGCCATCACTAACACAGAGAGGCTGCTGCCTACATACAGACTTGAAATCATTGGCCACTCTAACAAATGGACACTAGTCACTTTATTAATACCACTGTAATAATGATGTTTACATATCTAGCATTACTCATCCCATATGTATATACTGTATTTTATACAATCTATTGCATCTTGCCTATGCCACTCGGTCATTGCTCATCCATATATTTATATGTGTATATTCTTATTCCATCCCTTTACTTAGATTTGTGTGTATTAGGTAGTTGTGGAATTGTTAGATTACCTGTTGATGTTGCTGCACTGTCGGAACTAGAAGCACAAGCATTTTGCTACACTCGCAATAACATCTAACCATGTGTATGTGAACAATATAATTAGATTTGATTTGCTTTGATATGTTATTGCTGTAAGAGCGAATTAGAATGCTCTAATTCTAATGGTCGCACTAGTTCCCTGCTAATTCACAGTTATTTCCATGCTAACAGACGACTCACAAAACTACAGCCATCAACATAACGTTTTCCTGCACATCTAATGTGCTTCCTTATGTCTATCCTCAGATACTTACATTTACTGTATTTTGTACTATTCCTTTCAATGTTATCATAATTGATTACAAAATACCCAGTCTGATATTGACATACTAAGAATCATGAATCTACAGCCGTCAACATACTGTTGTCCTGCACATGTAGTGTTTCCTTGGGTCTATCATCCGAGAATAAACTACAGATCAACTTGGACTGCTGGTTGGCATTTCTTTCTAAAGTTGAAGTCGGAAGTTTACATACTCCTTAGAATGCACACATTGTAGCCTCTCAGTTAGGATGAGGTGTGGAGGATATGCAAACTGGAGGAAAGAGATTGGATGCACCGGTGCTCCCCTCTCTGAACCTCTACACCAGGGTGTTATACAGCTTTCAGTTAATTAATGTGTCAATCCTGTATGTTTATCTGTTCATAAGTATGACCAATCCTCAATCTTCTCAAGGTGATTTCGACCAATAAAATGAATATGTTGCTCATTACATAGTTATTAAATAGGTAATAGTCAACTGTTAATAAACCAGCTATTAATGCCTCTCAGTCACCAAAACCTTGATCAATATAGAAAAAAAAATATTCTAATGCCCTGGAATATCCTGTTAAAAGTAGTCCTGTGCAATTTGTGAAAAACAATTCCAAAGCCAACCAATGCATGTCAAAACATCACACACTGCCACTGGCAAGATACTGTAAACAACACATTATTAAGCTTCACAAAAGGCAACTGCAACCAACTGTAGTCTTGGGTCAGTGACTCGCAGAAATAATTGATGTGTTACCACTGCTATCACAAAGCAGAGCAGCTGGAAAGGGAGTATAGAGTCTGTGTGTTCATTAGCAGTCATTGTATGAGGTGTATTAGTGCTTGTGAACTGCTTATTTGTATATAATTTCCCTGAAATACATTAGAAAGGCTTCCATAACAACCACAGTGTAGACATTTGAAATTAATTTCCATGTGGAAGAGGTATAACTGTGACACATCAATCCCCTGGTGAGATGACCTCATCCATTACATAAAAAGGAAATAGATTCAACCTGTTCACTCTCTATTAAAAGAGAGCAGGAAGGCCACTCAAACCAACCACAGGGAGAAGGCCAATGACCAGGGGGCAGAGGCTTAAGGAAAATATATACATTTTTTGAGGTATACAGATGTGGGGTATGAGATGCTTGTTACAAACTTACAGGCTTTATCTCTGATCAGTAGCTAATAATTTATTTTCCTGTAGTCCTTCTCAAAGGACCAATGAATCATCACAGGTCAAACTCATTCCGAATTCCAGCTGGTCTGATCTTGGCTGGGGCAAGTAACCAAATAAATAACCCAAAGTGTCAGGACTTTCATTTGAAGTCTAAGAACGTAATGATCCCATTGGATCTGGATGATGTCCACTAAACTCATGGCCTTTACCACTGGGTGTAATTACTGTGCATGTACCACTCCTATTGCTTTGAAGTTGTTGTCGTCTTTCAATGTGAAACCAACCTCTTCCATTATTGAACTTTTTTCATTAGCAAAAGGCAAGTTTGGGAAGCAATGTTTGAGCAGTATCCAGACAAGCATTATATAGGACTGGGCACAGCACATTACCTGTATCCTTTCTCATCTGGATTTCCCTGAGGCAAATCCAGAAGATGCTAAGGTACCAGACCTGTAATTGCTTATGGATCAATATCAATAAAAAGCCCACTTCTCTTTCTGCTCCTAAACCAGCAATTCAGGCACACAACAACACATAGCTGCAAACTGAGATGTGGGTTTCTCAGTCAAGATGGCTCTATCCTTTCATACACAATAAGTGCAGTCAGTTATTATAGTCATTTTAGCATAGATTAGAGCTGAGAGTTCAATATAAATTTTTATGGCTAATCTAGCAGTGTGCTTTGTAGCATAGCATTTAAGTATCACCATTTCCATGCTCATGCAAAAGTCTTATTGGCCTATGTTTTACAGCTGAGCGGTCAGGTCAAACGTGAAGCCAGGGAATCAGTATTGCTCAAGGTTGGACCATTAGTCTCTATCCCAGTCTAACGCATAAATCACCTGGGCGCAGTTTTTCAAAAGATATCTATCTGGTTTTCGCCTATCTGATAGCATTACATGCATTAAATGCATAGAAATCATAGACTTGAATGGGGACTCCCGTTCTATTTATTCTATTTCTATGCATTTAATCCTATCCGATAGGCTAAATCCAGATAGATAACTTTTGCAAAACTGGACCCTGGGCATATA
Source organism: Hucho hucho (assembly GCA_003317085.1). Classification (NCBI taxonomy): domain Eukaryota; kingdom Metazoa; phylum Chordata; class Actinopteri; order Salmoniformes; family Salmonidae; genus Hucho; species Hucho hucho. The sequence continues at coordinate 81,851 of QNTS01000057.1, read as the reverse complement.
AATAACAATAAACCCCAAAATTGTCCAATAATATTTCCATTCCCATTTTATCTGCTAACACAGGTAGGCCTATTGTATGAACTATGATTTTATGATTTTAGTAGAGCAAATTCGGTCAACTCCTGATCGGAACAGTGACTTTGTTTTGTGAATAGCTCTCTGGCTTCCCAGGAACTGTACTTATCTGATTGTACACTTATCATGATGTCCTTAGTGTTTGTGTGTGTGTGTGTGTGTGTGTGTGTGTGTGTGTGTGTGTGTGTGTGTGTGTGTGTGTGTGTGTGTGTGTGTGTGTGTGTTTTAACCTTGGAATCAAGAGCGTGGTCAAACAGTTTGGTAAGAGGAGATACACTGTAACTGCAACACAAATTACATTATTCTAGGTAGGAAAAGAAACTATTTCAGTCGAGATTACATTTTGTTGTTTTCACATATCCTCTCGTTCAGTGGTTTATTATCTCAGAAATGCCCTCCCTTTGATCAGTTAATAGATGTCATATAAAACATATTTTGTTCCTAATGCAAGACATGTTTTACATATTTCTGTTGGGAGAATTATTATGTCTCCTTTTCAAAACAATCTAACCGTTTGTACATTCTGGTATTGATAACGTTACTCCATTTTATATGTTGACAAATTGTTTTATTGTCCACATCAGTTGGTTTTGTTCAATTTTAAATGTCAGTTGAAACATTCAAAAGTCTGCATGCACTGAATCACTTTCCTCATTTCTGTTACCATGGCAACATATGTCAGAGAGAAAACAGAGCAGCGCCTACTAAACATTGCATTTCTTTCACTAATCAAAATGTCTAAAATGAAATATCATTGAATCAAATATATTATGTGGGTGAATGTGGTTATTAATATTTGCATATCAGAATTGTTTTTTATTAGGGAACAAATACTTTGATTTAATTTGTGACAGATCATGAATGGGACTGTAGAGTATTACGTTGATGGCCCTAGATGTAAAATCAGCTCAGCATTCAAGAATCTAACCAACACAACCGCTAAACACAACCGAGTAAATCTGATCACTAATAGCACAGAGAAAACAGGTCACATAGCCATGGTGTGAGAGGTGAGGAGTGTCCCTGCAGGTCAGGTCAGGGGGTCCCTGGCCCTCCGTGGCCCTCTGTGTCTAGTGGAAAATGCATGGTCTGTCCGATAATTACACTCCATCTGTGGACCGTGTGTGTGTGTGTCTGTTGCTCCTACCCCTCTGCTCCATCCCCTCCTCACCCTGACCCTCACCTCCTCCTCCCTCCTCCACTCACCTCCGCCCCCATCCCACTCCCATGCCACCGCTCTCTGTTCTGCCCTCTGGCTTTCCATTAAATATGGCATTAAAAGCCCTGGTTTCACCTCAGAGACGGCTCCATCATGCCCTGTCTGCACTGTAATAACACGGCACAAAAGAGATTGATGGGTTGCATTAAATCCTGTGTGTTGTGAGCACATTTAACTAGTAGGTGAGAGAAGAGGTGAATGCAGTTTCCCGGTCAAGTCATTTGGCTCCCTGCTGCCTCCAATGGCCGCTGCTGACAACTTTCTCTGTTGGATCCTCAGAATTTAGAAACCTCAGAACTCAGGATTTTTATTTTGTTCATATTCAAAGGTAACAATGAGTTAGACTGCATCTGCTGCTTAAGTGCAAAGTGAATGGAAGGGCCACGATTACAACCAGGATTCGCTGCAGCTTGAGTTAGACATACAGTAGACTGTACAAACTGGTAGATGATGGCTGTACTCTGTGTGTGATGACTGTGTACTGTGAGATCATATTAATATAAGAAAGGTTTTCTTACATAGACTACTGAACTGTACTGTGATGAATGTGTTTCCCGAGAGATCATATGAGAGATTTGATACTTGCTGGTTCTGCACTGTTGTACTTATGAAAGAGGAGCTGTCATGTCGTAATGATGGCTGTGTTTGTGTTTCCGGATTCCATCTAGTGTCCCACATGTCTCCTGGGCTGTATCGACAAACACTTGAATGTGCTCTGTACAGCCTGCAGAGAGAATGGAGACAAAGCTGGCAATTACAAGTGCTTAGTTTATCATCAGTACACAAATAAAACAGCAAGTAAGCATTAACCACGCTGCACTCTCGGACTGTTCCTCCGAACGCTAATTAACAGGCAAACGTGTGTAATGAAAAAAACAAATTTGCTCTTAGCGCCATGACAACGGTCCTAGAAGAGAGACTGACAGATAGACAGACAGGCAGCCATTCCTGCAGATCTGTGTAACCTTGGCTTAACACAACAGTGGTAGGCCTTTCTGATTCATATGACGTCAATGCATTGAATTCTGAGCCACGGCATGAATGGCACTGCGTGAAGAAACAAGGCTTTAATGTTTGCTCTTAAAGGGATTAGCCTGGCTAATACATAAAGCTAAACCCACTTCTTTCAGACTGAAATGTCTTCCTCCATGTTTTATTCATGCTGCTCATCTAGACAAGGACAGACAGGTGGAATGGGTGATGAGGGACTTTAGGGACTGGTAGAAGGAGTGGAGGGAGTGGAGCTGTGACACGGGCATTCCAGCTACGGATCTTAATTTTAACTATATTGAAATAATCCTGCAGCAACAGGATTTAAATGTTTAGTCCATAATGTTCCTTGATTGGTGGTTAGACTATTAGCTGGCCAAAAGTAGGCTACATGAAAAGTACAATACTGTTAATATAATCGTGTGTTAGTTGTTTAGATTTGAAAAACAACCCAAATCTTCATAGAGCCTTATCTCCTGAATCCTCATCTCAACCTCATCTTCCCCCATCTCCTGACCAAAGGCTGGACAAAGATTCAGAAATGGTAGGAACCCTCATTCACTACTGTTAGGTTCTAATTTTCAGAGTAAAAACTCAACGGACACTACGAGAGCTCAAACCAAGTTTATTCTTCTAAAAGGGTCAATACAGCTGCATAGAAATCCAAACCTATCACTACAAAGAAGGATTCCTCAGAAGTTTTGAAAGGATTAAAACCACCCTGTGTGAGCAGCTCAAGAACTGCTTTATTCAAAATGGGATCCTACAGAAAAAAATGCAGATGGCGAGGACAACTAGAGGTTAGGAGATTATTAAACAAACTAGAGTGTTTCGTGTACACTCCCAATGAGAGCACTACACTCTATAGAGACTTGATGCAGTTCAAATTTCATCTACAACGCCCTTGCATATCAGCATGGAACTATTTAATGCCCAGTCTGTAACAAATAACCCCTTCCTGCTGCTCGTCCACATACAGTGCATTCAGAAATTAATCAGACCACCTGACTTGTTCAACATTTTGTAACGTCACTGCCTTGTTCTAAAATTTATTGAATAGATGTCTTCCCCATCAATCTACACACCCGATAATGACAAAGGATAACAGGTTTTTAGATTTGTTTTAAATGTCACATTTACATAAGTATTCAGATCCTTTGCTATGAGACACACTTGTCTATATAAGGTCCTACAGTTGACAGTGTATGTCAGAGCAAAAACCAAGCCATGAGGTCAAAGGAATTGTTCGAGCTCCGAGACAGGTTTGTGTCGAGGCACAGATCTGGGGAAGGGTACAAAAAAAAGAATGCAGCATTGAAAGTCCCCAAGAACACAGTGGCCTCCATCATTCTTAAATGGAAGAAGTTTGGAACCACCAAGACTCTTCCTAGAGCTGTCCGCCTGGCCAAACTCAGCAATCGAGGGAGAAGGACCTTGGTCAGGGAGGTGACAAAGAACCTGATGGTCCCTCTGTCAGAGCTCCAGACTTCCTCTGTGGAGATGGAAGAACCTTCCAGAAGGACAACCATCTCCGCAGCACTCCACCAATCAGGCCTTTATGGCAGAGTGGCCAGACGAACTCTGGAGTTCTGTTACAGTGACCATCAAGTTCTTGGTCACCTCCCTGATCAAGGCCCAATTTCTCAGTTTGGCCGGGCGGCCAGCTCTAGGAACAGTCTTTGTGGTTCCAAATTTCTTCCATTTAAGAATGATTGAGGCCACTGTGTTCTTGGCAATCTTCAGTGCTGCAGAAATGTTTGGCCTCTACACAATCCTGTCTCGGAGCTCTACGGACAATTCCTTTGACCTCATGGCTTGGTTTTTGCACTGATATGCACTGTAGATTGTGGGACATTATATAGACAGGTGTGTGCCTTTCCAAATCATGTCCAATCAATTGAATTTATAGACGCAAGGATGATCAATGGAAACAGGATGCACCTGAGCTCAATTTCGAGTCTCATAGCAAAGGGTCCGAATATTTATGTCAATAGGGTATTTCTGTTTTTTTTGTCAAGGGGTCTGAATACTTTACAAATGCACTGTACCTCAAGCTGAACTGAACTAAAACTGTCCCCCCTGTCTAATGCCTGAACCGTGCTCTTTTGAATGTTTCACCACAAAATCCAAACCCCCATACTTCATGACTGTGCTTCTAGTTAATCAGCCTCCTAAGCCTAACTCATTCTTTATCCCTAAAATCACTGATCTGCTCACATCACTCTGCTCCACCTCAACCAACATTGTGATTCTAGGACATTTAAATATCCAAGTTGAGTCTCCCTCATGTCAATCTGCTGCTGCGTTTCTGAGTTTGATTGACTGTCTTGACCTGAAGCAACTTGTTAATGCCCCCACACACACCCGTGGACACATACTTGACCTGGTCATCACTGACTCCACCCCCATCAACAACATGCAGGTCTATGACCTCGGTGTGTCTGACAACAAGGTTGTCACACTAGACTTGAAATCCCTACCCCCTCTAACCAAGTCCAAGCATTGTATGTGTGTCCAGAACTGGAAAATCATCGACCCAGCAAGTCTGTCAGATGACATCTGGAACCTGTCTCCTCCAGCTTCTTCGTCAGTGGATGAAACTGTGGAGTTTTACAACCAATCCCTGAGCAGTGTGCTTGACCTTCCCGCCCTCATAAAAGCACAGGACGTCGCATTCGTTCGCTCAGCTCCCAGGTTTACTCCAGAACTGAGAAACATGAAATCCACTGGACGCATCCTGGAGCGGCGTTTCAGAAACTCGGGCCTCATTGTCCACAAACTGGCCATTCAAGAGCACCAAATGACCTATTACAAGGCCCTGAGAGGCACAGTCGACGTTCTACACTCATCTCCAGCTCTACTACTCTGCATCTTCCCGCCCTCGACCATCCACCAATGCCACTTCGGCCTCTCCTCCTGCTTCCTTGAAGTCACCCATGGAGGTATTGAGAAAACTATCTCCATAATGAAAACCTCCTCCTGTACCTTGGATCCTATTCCAACAGTTCTGCTCAAATCATGCACCCCTGCACTCAGTCGTCTGATAACCAAGATTGTTAACCACCCCCTCCAATCTGTCAGTGTCCCACCTGCATTTAAGAACACTGTCATCAGCCCCATTCTGAAGAAGCCCACCCTGGACCCAGAAGTTCTGGCCAATTACAGGCCAATATCCAACCTCCCCTTTCTCTCCTAGGTGTTGGAAAAAGTGGTTGCTGTACAGCTCCAGGACTATCTAAATCAGAACCACATATTAAAAGTTCCAGTCAATTTTCCAGCCAGCCCACAGCACTGAAACGGCCCTACTCAGGGTCACCAATGACTTGCTGATGGCGGTTGATGCAGGCTCTCCCTGTCTTCTGATCCTCCTGGACTTGATCACAGTGTTTGACACTGTTGACCACCCAATCTTCCTGGAACACCTCTGGGACACCATCGGACTGTCTGGACCAGCTCTGAAATGCTTCCACTCCTACCTTTGGGACAGGACTGAGTATGTGTTGCTAGGTGGGTCCTGGTGCTGGACCCACAATGTCATCTGCGGTGTCCCACAAGGATCTGTTCTTGGACCCATCCTGCTTGTCCTGTATATGCTCACCCTCGGTCATGTCATTCCACTGCTATGCTGATGACACCCAAATGAAATGCAAATAGATGCAATAGAATAGTTTTCAGTGAAAATATTTTTTATGATAACTCATTTGAATAAAATGCCTCCCTTCTTCCTGCAATTTTCCGTATCTTTGGTTATGTTACCCTAGCCTTTGCTTTTGCAGACTTTTTTCCAGTAGCAATTTTCATTCCAGCAGCATAGCACCCTAGATCAAACTGCTGGTTTTGTTCTGAAACTAAACAGGGTTGGTCCCTGGATGGGAGACCAGATGTAGCTGGAAGTGGTGAAACGTCCCACGTGTTCAAAAAGAAATGTGTCTGACTCATGAACATTTCAACAAATGTTTTTGTTTTTTTGAAAACCACGTTTTTTTCACATGGGACTTTTCATGTTTATTTTTTGTAAGGAAAGTAAATATCCATACCTGAAAAGGGATACCTACTGTAGTCAGTTTTTTTATTTAACTAGGCAAGTCAGTTAAGAACAAATTCTTATTTACAATGACAGCCTAAGAACAGTGGGTTAACTGCCTTGTTCAGGGGCAGAACAACATATTTTTACCTTGTCAACTCAGGGATTCAATCTAGCAACCTTTCGGTTACTGGCCCAACGATCTAACCACTAGGCTACCTGCTGCCCCAGTTGCACAAGTGAATGCATTAAACCAAAATGTGTCTTCCGCATTGCGTGTGTGTATGTGTGTGTGTATGTGTATGTGTGTGTGTGTGTTTACAAGATGACATGATGGAGGGACTTGAGTTCAGGTGAGCAGATTAGGTGAGCAGAGTCTAAGTAAATACTGTGGTGTAGACCTGGGCTTCCAGGTCATCTGTATCACAGTGAATAACCTCCTCTCTCTGTGGGGATGAAGACATACTTTATAATACAAATTATTTTAATAATTAGTAAAAGAATATATAGTTATTTTCATTACAGACAGAATCTCAAAGTGCTTGTGAAGCAAAATAAACAACAGGTAATTTAAAAAGAAATATAGGCTACAACAGTAGCTAAATCAGCTAGATCAAGTCTGTTTGAGTGCTTCTTGAAGCTTCCAGATGGACAGCCACGGTCATGAGAGGATCAGGAAGCTCAGCTAGATGGTCAGCGGAGGTCAACAGGTCATCTGTTTGTGCAGTTCTGAACGTGTCATCAAATAATGTATTTTACATTCTGACATGTATTTTTATTTATTTTTTTACCCCATTTTCTCCCAAATTGCTAGTTACGACCTTGTCTCATCACTGCAACTCCTCGATGGGCTTCTCATGTTTTTTGCACGGTGTAAAGGAACTCCCGGCAACTTCTGAACAATACATCAATTATACACATATACATATTTGACAAAGTTTTTGCTGCTATAATGAATGGGAATATACAGTTATTATTTGAAGGTAAAGACCTCATGGCAACATCCAAAGAAAACATATATTGTGATTAACGATGCTTGAATAGGTTTCCAGTAGGGATAATTATTTTTGCTGCTTTCATGAATGAAGTGGAATATACAGTGATTATTTCAGACAGAAGAATGTATCTTCTTTCTCCCTCGACCTGACTGTTGCAGATGACAAATAGAAAGTGTTCTCTGAGGTGAAACATGGTGAAGGACAAGGTACTGTATAAGAAGCTTTGAAATACAATTTACGAAAGCAGCGAGCCGCAAGACCTTGGAAAGCCAAATTCACACTTCCCCCTAGAATGTCAATGACTGTTAGTGTTGTAACGCAAAGCAAAGCTGCTCTGTAAAACTAAGGCCAAATGTGCACTGAGGTTCACTGCAAAAACATAGGGTTGCTGTGTGCGATTAAACAATCATCCAGTTGAATTGACAGGTAAGTTCCTCAAGCTTCTGCCACCACTAAGCTTTGTGAGTGACAGCCCAGGAAAAATAGCCATGTTATTTATGCCAGTAAAGAAGTCTACTCCAGAAATGTAATTTTCAGATAGTGTATGCATTAATTCAGGTGGGAAGTGTCACGTTTTTGCCACAAGCTTTTCTCTCCATCAGAGGACAGTTGTTATAAGAGGAGGAATATACAGTGTCATTACAAATTAACGTGATGAATAGGTGGAAAGAGGTCCTGAGAAAACTTTTTTGTTAGATTCCTACAGTGTAGTTAATGTGCCAATCACCTTAAATGCATCCAGTCTGAGTATGGAGGGAAAAACCACAGGTATATATAGGATTAAATAGACTCGGGACTGGTGCTCTTTCACCTGGAACAGCACTAGCTATCACATATGTTATATGCAATGCTGTTCATTGGTGTATATGTATTGATTTGATGAGCATAATGAGGGATAATAATTATTATAATAGCCTATTGTAAAACAATCTTCTCTAAACAATCCATTTCCATAACATTACCAAACATGTTTACCTGAGTACTGTTTTGTCAATATTTAGCCATTGGGAAATTTCCCTCACAACATGACTAATTAATTTGTGAATATTTCGAGTAGACTTATAGAATCAATTAGAACAGCAGGGAGCATGAAAGCTTTTACAGATGCTATTATACAACAGCAGGTTGATGTTTGAGTCTTGTCCTGGAGGCAGAACTGAACGACTTCCGCTAGATTGTCCAGCTGCAAAGTCAAAATTGAGTATATCGTAAAAATGTATGTATGAAAACAAAAATGTGCTTTTTGGTCTTAATTTAAGGTTAGGGTTAGGCATTATGGTTAGCAGTGTGGTTAAGGTTATGATTTGGTTTAAAATCAGAGTTTATGACTTTGTGGAAGTACCACTCTGCAGAGCTGAGTTTGGGAAACACTGGTGTAAGGCCATCTCTGCACAACTATAAAGGGCATCTTCCTTCAACGTACAGTTGAAGTCGTAAATTTACATTAAAACTCGTTTTTCAACCACTCCACACATTTCTTGTTAACAAACTATAGTTTTGGCAAGTTGGTTAGGACATCTACTTTGTGCATGACACAAGTAATTTTTCCAACAATTGTTTACAGACAGATTATTTCACTTATAATTGACTGTATCACAAATCCAGTTGGTCAGAAGTTTACATACACTAAGTTGACTGTGCCTTTAAACAGCTTGGAAAATTCCAGAAAATGATGTCATGGCTTTAGAAGCTTCTGATAGGCTAATTGACATCATTTGAGTCAATTGGAGGTGTACCTGTGGATGTATTTCAAGGACTACCTTCAAACTCAGTGCCTCTTTGCTTGACATCATGGGAAAATCAAAAAGAAATCAGCCAAAAATTGTAGACCTCCACAAGTCTGGTTCATCCTTGTCTGGTTCATCCAAATGTCTGAAGGTACCACGTTCATCTGTATAAAAGTATAAACACCATGAACCCCACGCAGCCGTCATACTGCTCAGGAAGGAGACGCGTTCTGTCTCCTAGAGATGAACATACTTTGGTGCGAAAAGTGCAAATCAATCCCAGAACAACAGCAAATGACCTTGTGAAGATGCTGGAGGAAACAGGTACAAAAGTATCGATATCCACAGTAAAACAAGTCCTATATTGACATAACCTGAATGGCCACTCAGCAAGGAAGAAGCCACTGCTCCAAAACCGCAATAAAAAAGCCAGACTACGGTTTCAACTGCACATGGGGACAAAGATCATACTTTTTGGAGAAATGTCCTCCAAAATTAGAACTGTTAAGCCATAATGACCATGGTTACATTTGGAAGAAAAAGGGGGAGGCTTGCAAGCCATCCTAACTGTGAAGCAAGGGGGTGGCAGCATCATGTTGTGGGGGTGCTTTGCTGCAGGAGGGACTGGTGCACTTCATAAAATAGTTGGCGTCATGAGGGAGGAAAATGATGTGGATATATTGAAGCAACATCTCAAGACATCAGTGTGTGGGCAAAATGTGTGGGCAGAAATGAAAAAGCATGTGCGAGCAAGGATGCCTACAAACCTGACTCAGTTACACCAGCTCTGTCAGGAGGAGTGGGCCATAATTCCCCCAACTTATTGTGCGAAGCTTGTGGAAGGCTACCCGAAACGTTTGACCCAATTTAAACAATTTAAAGGCAATGATACCAAAGATTAATTGAGTGTATTTAAACTTCTGACCCACTGGGAATGTGATGAAATTAATAAAAGCTGAAATAAATCATTCTGTCTGCTATTATTCTGACATTTCTGACATTGACTTTCGGCAAGTCTGACCACAACTCCATTTTGTTGCTCCCAGCCTACAGACAGAAACTAAAACAGGAAACGCCCGTGCTCAGGTCTGTTCAACGCTGGTCCGATCATTCTGATTCCACGCTGCAAGATTGCTTCGAGCACGTGGACTGGGATATGTTCCGGATAGCATCGGACAACAACATTGATGTATACGCTGATTCGGTGAGCGAGTTTATTAGGAAGTGCATTGGTGATGTTGTACCCATAGCAACTATTAAAACCTTCCCCAACCAGAAACCGTGGATTGATGGCAGCATTCGCGCAAAACTGAAAGAGCAAACCACTGCTTTTAACCAGGGTAAGGCGACCGGAAACATGACTGAATACAAACAGTGTAGCTATTCCCTCCGCAAGGCAATCAAACAAGCTAAGCGTCAATATAGAGACAAAGTATAGTCACAATTCAACAGCTCAGACACGAGAGGAACGTGGCAGGGTCTGCAGTCAATCACGGACTACAAAAAGAAAACAAGGACGTCGCGGACCACGATGTCCTGCTCCCAGACAAACTAAACAACTTCTTTGCTCGCTTTGAGGACAATACAGTGCCACCGACACGGCCCGCTACCAAAACCTGTGGGCTCTCCTTCACCGCAGCCAACGTAAGTAAAGCATTTAAATGTGTTAACCCTCGCAAGGCTGCTGGCCCAGATGTCATCCCTGGCCGTGTCCTCAGAGCATGCGCAGACCAGCTGGCTGGTGTGTTTACGGACATATTCAATCAGTCCCTATCCCAGTCTGCTGTTCCCACATGCTTCAAGATGGCCACTATTGTTCCTGTTCCCAAGAAAGCTAAGGTAACTGAGCTAAATGACTATCGCCCCGTAGCACTCACTTCCGTCATCATGAAGTGCTTTGAGAAACTAGTCAAGGATCATATCACCTCCATCCTGTCAGACACCCTGGACGTAACAAATGTATCACTAGCCACTTTAAACAATTTTGTATATAATGTTTACAAACCCGACATTACTCATATCAAATGTATACACTGTACTCTAAACTGAATCTTGCCTATGCCGTTCGGCCATGGACTCAAATCTCTAGCCACTTTAATAATTATAATTGGATGAAATAAATGTATCACTAGCCACTTTAAACTATGCCATTTATATAATGTTTACATATCCTACATTACTCATCTCATATGTATATACTGTACTCTGTACCATCTACTGCATCTTGCCTATGCCGGTCAGCCATCGCTCATCCATATATTTATATGTATTCATTCCTTTACTCTTGTGTGTATAAGGTAGTTGTTGTGAATTTGTTAGATTACTTGTTAGATAATACTGCAGATACCATTTTATTCACCAAGCCAGCCTACTTCTACCCTAAAGCATTGTTTTGACTCTTTTCATCTTTGGAGGGAAACACACTCCTAAAAGACTATTTTAATATTTTTTGGCAAACGCAAAGAACCAAAGGCCTTGCTCTTTCTCAGCCAGGTCAAGCTGTCCGCCTGGATTTACCTCTCAACCGTAAGCCAAAACAGGAAAACATATCAAGCCATTAAAATGGAGAGAAAGTCGTCTTTGACCTTTACCAGACCAGCAACGTCAAGACACATACACACACACACACAGAGTCTTGGTGGGGATCTGGACATGTCCTGTGCAGTGTTCTGACAGGGCTGGTATTTAGGTGCAGAACGTACCACTTTGGGCTGACCTGATCTGCTGGGAGCAATAAGAAGAGTTCCTGACCATAGGTTACTATGATCTGCTGGGAGTAATAAGAAGAGTTCCTGACCGTAGGTTACTATGATCTGCAGGGAGTAATAAGAAGAGTTCCTGACTGTAGGTTACTATGATCTGCTGGGAGTAATAAGAAGAGTTCCTGACCGTAGGTTACTATGATCTGCAGGGAATAATAAGAAGAGTTCCTGACTGTAGGTTACTATGATCTGCTGGGAGTAATAAGAAGAGTTCCTGACTGTAGGTTACTATGATCTGCTGGGAGTAATAAAAAGAGTTCCTAGCTGTAGGTTACTATGATCTGCTGGGAGTAATAAGAAGAGTTCCTAGCTGTAGGTTACTATGATCTGCTGGGAGTAATAAGAAGAGTTCCTGACCATAGGTTACTATGATCTGCTGGGAGTAATAAGAAGAGTTCCTGACCGTAGGTTACTATGATCTGCTGGGAGTAATAAGAAGAGTTCCTAGCTGTAGGTTACTATGATCTGCTGGGAGTAATAAGAAGAGTTCCTAGCTCTAGGTTACTATGATCTGCTGGGAGTAATAAGAAGAGTTCCTAGCTGTAGGTTACTATGATCTGCTGGGAGTAATAAGAAGAGTTCCTGACTGTGCCAGAATGAGCCCACAGGGAGGGTGTTACTATACTAGTACCTCTTCTATTACTTGTTATTTTTTATTTGACTCTTTATTATTGATTATTGTACTGCAATGTTGAGGAAGCTAACACAAGCATTTCACTGCACTTTTTCTAACTGCTGTAAACTGTGTACATGACAAATACAATTAGATTAGATTTTTTATCTATGGTACTATCTGTATCTGCACTTGAGGTGGCAATGGAACAGCACTTCGATTACAAGCGAGGTAGCACCTGGCGATGTGTATTTTTTTTTATGTAACCTTTTTTTAACTAGGCAAGTCTGTTAAGAACAAATTCTTATTTGCAATGACGGTCAAACCCTAACAAGGACGACGCTGGGACAATTGTGCGCCGCCCTATGGGACTCCTAATCTTGGCCGGTTGTAATATAGCCCAGGATCGAACCAGGGTCTGTAGTGACACCTCTAGCACTAAGATGCAGTGCATTAGACCGCTGCTCGGGAATGTTCTGTCAGTTTATCTGCCTGTTTGCCTGTCCGCCTGTCTTTCAGTCCCTCCGTCTCTCAATAAGTCAGGTAAGACTGGTATACAGTGGGTGTTGGATATCACCCCATGTACTAACTTCCCCATTATTATGTCATTGTATAATTGGATAATTTCAACTCCTTGAGGCAATGGGTGTTACATAAGTGTGAAAACAGCATGACAAGAACAAGCTGTTTTTCTCCTTGCATTCAAGTTCATGATATTTATATCACGGTTGCTAAACAAACACATGCCCTTCTGCCAGATGTGGTTATAAGGTTATGTTTTCATTCCATCTGCAAGGTCATAATGAAGTCTAATGTATGTGCATTGGGAAGACAAAGCTATCTTTATTCCCTGCAGGACTGTTATACAATTGATTATCTTTTAATAAGCCAGACATACTTCTCCTAGTCTTCTATTCAATTCCATAATTGCCAAGAAGATATGTAATGTATACTCGGTATGCATATACTCTTACTATTTCAGAGCCAGTATTCCTGTTGCTGATGCATTTAGTGCAATTCTTAGTCTGAGATGACAACATAATATCTGTGCTGGGAATGTCAACTTCTGTTGAACATAATACCTCATCAGCATTTATTAAGTACATTGGCATTTTAGAAAGCACACTGTTAATTGATCAAATTACGAGATGTAAAAAAAAAAAAAAAAATGTGTTTGGTCCAGTGGTAAAAAACGGTGACTTTTTGTCATCATAGTTGTATAGCCTACCACCAGTGTCCTTCCACTGGCCACTTACATGGCTTTCACCATGTAGGATTGATCATGTAAAACTCTTCCGTACAGACTTTTATTTTGCAAAAGTGAAGCACAGCACATCATAAAGTATTCTCCCCTGGGCAGATTCTGCGTGTAGACCGAATAATCTGCCGGGACTGAATGGGATGCATGAGAGTTTCGCAAACCACCGGAACTCTCCACTTCTAACATGTACAGTGCCTTCAGAAAGTTTTCACACATCTTGTCTTTTTCCACATTTTGCTGTGTTACAGCCTGAATTTAAAATGATTCAATTTGTATTTTGTGTCACTGTCCTACACACAATACCCCATAATGTCAAAGTGGAATGATGTTTTTAGACATTTTTAAAAAGGAAGAAAACATGAAAAGCTGAAATGGCTTGTTATGGCAAGCCTAAATAACTCCAAGAGTAAAAATGTCCTTAACAAGCCAGATAAAAAGTTGCATGGACTACCTCTGTGTGCAATAATGGTGTTTAACATGATTTCTGAATGATTACCCCAACTCTGTACCCCAGACATACAATTACTGTGTGTTCGGAAAGTATTCAGACCCCTTCCCTTTTTCCACATTGCTGCAGCATTGCCGGTCCCCAAGAACAAAGTGGCCTCCATCATTCTTAAATGGAAGATGTTTGGAACCACCAAGACTGTTCCTATAGCTGGCCGCCCGGCCAAACTGAGCAATTGGGGGAGAAGGGCCTTGGTCAGGGAGGTGACAAAGAACCCGATGGTCACCCTGACAGAGCTCCAGAGTTTCTCTGTGGAGATGGAAGAACCTTCCAGAAGGACAACCATCTCTACAGCACTCCACCAGTCAGGCCTTTATGGAATAGTGGCCAGATGGAAGCCACTCGTCAGTAAAAGGCATATGACAGCCCTCTTGGAGTTTGCCAAAAGGTACCTAAAAGACTCTCAGACCATTAGAAACAAGATTCTCTGGTCTAATGAAACCAAGATTGAACACTTTTGCCTGAATGCCAAGCGTCACGTCTGGAGGAAACCAGGCACCAACAGCAGGGAATGGGAGACTAGTCAGGATCGAGTCACTACAAAGATACAGGCGTCCTTCCTAACTCCGTTAACGGAGAGGAAGGAAACTGCTCAGGGCGAGATGGCGAGATAAATGGCTGTGATAGGAGATAATTGAGGAAGGATCAACAACAGAGACTGAATGTCAAGCCTGAATGTAGGAAAGAAGAATTATAAGTACTGTCCCCTCAGAAAAATATTCACTCCGAGGGCTGTTATGGTGACTGTATTAACACCACACCGAGTCATGAATCTCTAGTCACTTTAATAATAAAAAATTGGATGAAATAAATGTATCACTAGTCACTTTAAACGATGCCATTTATATAATGTTTACATATCCTACATTACTCATCTCATATGTATATACTGTACTCTATACCATCTACTGCATCTTGCCTACTCATCCATATATTTATATGTACATACTCGTATTCATTCCTTTACTCTTGTGTGTATAAGGTAGTTGTTGTGAATTTGTTAGATTACTTGTTAGATACTACTGCATGGTTGGAACTAGAAGCACAAGCATTTCACTACACACATTAACATCTGCTAACCATGTGTATGTGACAAATAAAATTTGATTTGATTTGATTTAATGGCAGTCAAATTCCACGTGACCGTTTAGTCAGGTAATTAGGCTTCTCCAAGCTCTGATGCTGCTGAAGGTCATTAGTAGCCTACCAAACTTGTTAACTGCCTGGTACTCAACATTTTGAGTACCAGGCAGGGGCATGGTAATGGTCCATTCCAAATCAAAACTAATTTCACGCATATATTATCTAGTATATATAAAGACAACATTAAATTAAGGATATGATGGGTGACAATATTAGACCATCACGTGGATTAAGTATTACCACTTGTGAATGATACCCAGCTTGTGCAGTAAGGCAAGGGATAGCGCATGCCTTTTTTTGCGACTTTTTCAAGTCATAGTCGCACACCTCATGTACCCTAGCCTACAGGCCTATATGTTTTGATAAAGCTATTATCATTACTTTAGTGGCCAAATAACTCCTTAAAATTAAGCACATTAATCTGCTTTATAACCAGTGTAGAGCCTAACAGGCATACATAGGCTGCACGTGAGTTTCAAGTTTGGGGAAGAAGACTTTAACCATAAATATGCATTACATGCCTAATCGCATTTGCATTCACTTTCGAGAACAGTGTTTTCCTGCTAATGGATTGCACTTTGGAACATTTGCGCCTACTGCCGTGTGACTTGAGAAAGTTGCAAAAGCACAGGCAAAATCCTAGAGGAAAACCTGGTTCAGTCTGCTTTCCAACAGTCACTGGGAGTCCTTTCAGCAGGACAATAACCTAAAACACGGCCAAATCTACGCTGGAGTTTCTTGGCAAGACCTGAAAATAGTTGTCTAGCAATGATCAACAACCAATTTGACAGAGCTTGAAGATTTTTTTGAGTAAAAATTGGCAAATGTTGCACAATACACGTCTGGAAGAGACTTACCCAGAAAGACTCACAGCTGTAATCGCTACTAAAGGTGCTTCTAAAAAGTATTGACTCAGGGGTGTGAATACTTGTGTAAATTAGATATGTGGATTAAGTCAAGTGGTATGAATACGTTCTGAAGGCACTGCATGTCCCTCTTTCGTAGGAAAGAAGGATTACAAAGGTCTGTATGAAAGCGGGAAAAGGAACTATGCAAGTTGCAAAAATCACTTAAAGTGGAACTGATAGCGTTTTAACTACTTTGAAGATATGAAACAAAAAAACACTCATAATATCATTCAAAAATATGTAATTCCTAGTATATATTTCAAAACCAACTTTATAAGATGTTTTAAAAATAGTTATATTTGACTCAAAATTCCATGACGTACAGTAGGTAATTGCTGGCAGATTAGATGGATGCAGTTCAATGGACACACAAGCGAGTATAAATGAGTTAACAGTTGAGTCATCTACTTCATGAAATTACATCCTGACTTCAATTGCGCTGCTCTTGTGTGTCCCATTTACAGTGCACAACAGAGGGACAGTGTACAGACAGATACATGCCACAGTCCTAGCTAGGCAAATAAAATGTTGCAGTCTTGCTTCGGTTTTTAAGCTTGAAAATGAATAACCAAAAAACATAACCTGCAACAAAACACCATGCACAAGTTTAAATGTTACAATAACCTATAGATAAATGTTTGTTATTTTGAGTTATTAAATACTTTTTGATTAGGGTCACAGCATATTATGCACATCTGCAAGCATAACAGCAAAAGCTGGACAAATATTATTTAATCTCTTTTGTTTTAAAATGTTAAAATGCTATATGCAGCATCCTACAGTGAGGGAAAAAAAGTATTTGATCCCCTGCTGATTTTGTACGTTTGCCCACTGACAAAGAAATGGTCAGTCTATAATTTTAATGGTAGGTTTATTTGAACAGTGAGAGACAGAATAACAACAAAAAAATCCAGAAAAACGCATGTGAGAACTTTTATAAATGGAATTGCATTTTAATGAGGGAAATAAGTATTTGACCCCTCTGCAAAACATGACTTAGTACTTGGTGACAAAACCCTTGTTGGCAATCACAGAGGTCAGACGTTTCTTGCAGGTTAGCACACATCTCAGGAGGGATTTTGTCCCACTCCTCTTTGCAGATCTTCTCCAAGTTTCGAGGCTGACGTTTGGCAACTCGAACCTTCAGCTCCCTCCATAGATTTTCTATGGGATTAAGGTCTGGAGACTGGCTAGGCCACTCCAGGACCTTAATATGCTTCTTCTTTAGCTACTCCTTTGTTGCCTTGGCCGTGTGTTTTGGGTTATTGTCATGCTGGAATACCCATCCACGACCCATTTGCAATGCCCTGGCTGAGGGAAGGAGGTTCTCACCCAAGATTTGACGGTACATGGCCCCATCCATCGTCCCTTTGATGCGGTGTCCTGTCCCCTTAGCAGAAAAACACCCCCAAAGTATAATGTTTCCACCTCCATGTTTGACGGTGGGGATGGTGTTCTTGGGGTCAGAGGCAGCATTCCTCCTCCTCCAAACACGACGAGTTGAGTTGATGCCAAAGAGCTCCATTTTGGTCTCATCTGACCACAACACTTTCACCCAGATGTCCTCTGAATCATTCAGATGTTCATTGGCAAACTTCAGACGGGCATGTATATGTGCTTTCTTGAGCAGGGGGACCTTGCGGGTGCTGCAGGATTTCAGTGCTTCACGGTGTAGTGTGTTACCAATTGTTTTCTTGGTGACTATGGTCCCGGCTGCCTTGAGATCATTGACAAGATCCTCCCGTGTAGTTCTGGGCTGATTCCTCACCGTTATCATGATCATTGCAACTCCACGAGGTGAGATCTTGCATGGAGCTCCAGGCCGAGGGAGATTGACAGATCTTTTGTGTTTCTTCCATTTGCGAATAATCGCACCAACTGTTGTCACCTCACCAAGCTGCTTGGCAATGGTCTTGTAGCCCATTCCAGCCTTGCGTAGGTCTACAACCTTGTCCCTGACATCCTTGGAGTGGTCTTTGGTCTTGGCCATGGTGGAGAGTTTGTAATCTGATTGATTGATTGCTTCTGTCGGCAGGTGTATTTTATACAGGTAACAAACTGAGATTAGGAGCACTCCCTTTAAGAGTGTGCTCTTAATCTCAGCTCGTTACCTGTATAAAAGACATCTGGGAGCCAGAAATCTTTCTGATTGAGAGGGGGTCAAATACTTATTTCCCTCATTAAAATGCAAATCAATTTATAACATTTTTCACATGCGTGTTTCTGGATTTTTTTGTTGTTATTCTGTCTCTCACTGTTCAAATAAACCTACCATTAAAATTATAGACTGATAATTTCTTTGTTAGTGGGCAAACGTACAAAATCAGCAGGGGATCAAATACTTTTTTCCCCCACTGTATGTACATAAGTGTACATTACATCGGGCCATATTTCTTCTAATAAAACAATGGCCAGTTTGTCTGGCCTGCAAAATGTGTTGTGTTTTTTTCAATATGGCCTGTGCGTTGATTGAGTTTACACCGCTGGGCTAGCATATCTATTTATGTAACTAGCTATTTATTTAGCAAGCTAAAAATACAGAGCCTAACATTAGCTAGCTAGCTTCTATGAGGATGTCATGTCATTAGAGGAGTGAGTGAGTGATTTACTTTTCCCCTCATACTGTTTTTCGGTGGCTACAGCTAGAGATGCAAGTGTCATTCGGTTAGCTAGCAAGAATTGGGAATCAATATGCTAGCTATCAACTTGAACGACTCTTTCCCACAGTTAGCATATCTCTTAGTTGTCAGTCAAATGTATTTGGGTTGCGACAAGCATGCATTGGCAGGCAAGCTGCAGAACGATGAGCAGGCTACTATTCCCCATCTTTATCAGTGTAATTTCAACGGCCTACTAGCTGAAAAAGTTTTAGAGGGTTTATCTAATGTTCCCTCGTTAGATTTTAGCTCATCTCACTCTGGCTAGCATTTGTTGTTGGTCTTGCTGATGTGCATAGGCAACTGAGGAAAAGAGCCTACCTTTTCATGGTTGTTTGATCAATAGGACTGGGAAGTTCCCAAATGTAAGAGGACTCCTGTGGTATTTACATATTTGCCTAAATCCATTCAGGTGTATTTTGTGGCTTTTGGCAAATGTGTTCTAATGATCTAAAGTCACGCTGTTGCTACAGCCTGTAAACACAGTCCAGGTCAAAGTGTCAGGCCCCTGTGGCAAATGGCTTAATAGCATATAGGCCTACTGTAGCTCTGATTGACTATGGTGCACCGGTCTGCGTAGACTCCAGACCTGGACAAGACAGATGTTTTTATTAAGTTTTATTTCCTGAACTGTATATTCATTGTCCAAATGCAAGGCCGCTTTCCCACTCTATATCGCTATAGAATTTTCACAAATGTCTGAAGTCATTCCTAAACAGAATTGATGAAAACGTGAAAATGAACATGGCTGTGGGGAACTGCGGGGAACTGCGGGGGGGGGGGGG